>JADRCH010006657.1:22107-88534 GCA_019843965.1 Rhynchomys soricoides
AAGCTCCATGTCCCAGGCAAGCGCTGTGACCTATATAAGGGACGGGCGTTCTATTGTTCGGGGTCTCCACTCGTGGCAAGCTTATGCTCTCCCTCTCAAGATGCATTAAAGCTTTACTGCAAAAGGATCCTATGTGTGCCGTGTCGTTCTTGCTGGCGAGACTGTAGCGCAGGACACAAGGGTCCCTATTGATCCAGGGATTTGAACAGAAGTGGTGATCTTGCCTGTGCTCCAAGTTGTGTCAGCACTCCTGGGAGACTAGCTCTCTCCTGGCACTATTTGAGTATGGAGCCCTGTGTCACAGGATCAGCTCTCTGGCGGCAGAAGGAAACCATAAGACCACTCCTCAGTCCCTTTGTCCTGAGGGTTCCGGGTGGGTCCTTCTGAGTAGAGGTGCTGGTCTTACCCCTGCTCACAGGCTTGTCCACATTCCTGAGAGGCTAGCTTTCTCCTGGTGCTATTTAGCTATGGAGTCCTGTGGCACATGCTAAGGTCCCCAAACACAGATGGAAACCTGAAGGCTCCTGTCCTTGGCTGCTCCTCAGTCCCTGGGTCCTGGGGGTTCCTGGTGGGTCCCTCTGAGCAGTTGTGCTGTCCTTACCCCGCTCACAGGCTTGTCCACACTCCTGGGAGACTAGCTCTTTCCTTGTGCTATTTGGATATGGAGGCATGTGGCACAGGCCACTGGTGTAAACCAGATAATACAGCTGTCTTTGAGACATTTCTCCTGTAAATAACCTTTCACCTATATTCCTGTAAGTAACCCCAATAAAACACATTGGTTCACCAATTTGGACTTTGGTGGTATCCATACTTTGGTTCATCATGGGCTCTTTATTTGCTGTGAGTGGACGAGTGTGTTTTGTCTCACCAAGAACAGTTTTGTCACACAACAGATGTAGGTAGTTTGATAGCATCTTAAGAAAGCCATGCTAGCCAGCTGGTGAAGTCATGGCAGCCCAGAGAAACAACCAACATCTCACAATGGCAGTGTTTCTGTGATCAAGTATTTGCTTCTCTAATTCCATGCTCCCTTCTGTATCCTATTTTCAAATCTTTAGTTGAAATTTAGCCAGATGTTTCAGTCATACGTGGCAGGGTTGTATGTTATCCAGTGCCCTCTCTGCTTGTATGTATCCTGTCTCCCTTCTGCCTGAAGATTTCACAAAGTTGGCTGTGGAAATGTGTATCACTTCCACCCTGGCTGTTTCCAGCCTGACAGTGATCCATTTGCTCTTTCTGCTTTGGAATACGTTGTAAGCCTACAACTGCAGAGTGACTGAAAAAAAATCTATTGGATGAGAGTTCAAACATTTAAAAGATGCACTTGTTTCCATTCCTGAACTGTTGGGGTGTAGAAGGGAACAAGTCATTGTAAGAATATGCTAGATAGTGCATTTTAGATACAAATAAAAAATTCTTTTAAATTTTACTTTCACAATTATTTTATTTTATGTGTATGAATGTTTTGCTTGTGTGCTGCATGTATGTATGCTTGGTAACTATGGAATTCATATAGGGGTGCTGTATCACTCTGGAAGTGGGATTACAGATGCACGTGAGTTACCTGTGTGAATGCTGAACCCAGAACTTATGGAAAAACAGTTGGTACTCTTTACTACTGAGCCATGTCTCTAATCCTCCAGTAATTCTTTTAACAGAAGTATATCTCTAATAATGTATAAAGAATACACATGAAACAGAAGTATATCTCTAATGATGTATAAAGAACACTCATGGTGTATATAGTGGCTTATGCCTATGGCATCAGTATTTGGGAACCTGAGACAAGACAGTCTGGAGCACAAGGTTGGTCTGGGCTACATACTATGGCTCAGTCTCCACACTACACATTTATTATCTCTATTTTAAATATACCTTCATGATTCTCTAGTGAAGCTACAACTATAAAATTGATGCATCATTACTTGATGATCTTAAACAATTGTCCTTTTTCAAATTATTCCACGGATATTTGCCTGTGATTCAAGAGGGTTCCAGAAGAAAAATATGTATCGAGCACTTCTTATACATATATGAATGCTCCCACATAATACACAAGACACAGGTAGAGACACTAGTGTTACATCAACCAACCAGAACCCCCAGAGCTCCCAGGGCCTAAACAACCAACCAAAGAGTACACATGGAGGGACCCATGGCTCCAGCTGCATATGCAGCAGAGGATGGCCTTGTCGGGCATCAATGGGAGGAGAGGTCCTTGGTCCTATGAAGGCTCAATAGATGCCCCAGTGTAAGGGAATTTGAGGGGGGGAGGAGAGAGTGAGTGGGTGGAGGAATACCTTCATAGAAGCAGTGTGAGGGGGGATGGGAAGGAGAGTTTCCAGAAGGGGGGGAAATCGGAAAAGGGGATAACATTTCAAATGCAAATAAAGAAAATATCCAATAATAAAAAAGGAAACACTGGTGTTGTACACTGGTGGTGTAGCCTTTTCTGCTCTATGTCCTTTTCTCTTTCAAGTATGTCAGGTTTCTGCACTGAGATTGTCATGGTCTATTCTTCAGCAGAGACTTCAGGAGAGACATAGGC
Source organism: Rhynchomys soricoides (assembly GCA_019843965.1). Classification (NCBI taxonomy): domain Eukaryota; kingdom Metazoa; phylum Chordata; class Mammalia; order Rodentia; family Muridae; genus Rhynchomys; species Rhynchomys soricoides. The sequence continues at coordinate 24,659 of JADRCH010006657.1, forward strand.
AATGGACAGATCTAGGAGAAAGACTTTCCACAGATTTATTACACCTATATTTAGAATCTGACCCCAGGCCCCAAGCATAGGGAAAAACCTGCTGGAGTTGCATGCTTTGTTTCTATAGGTTCTTCTGCTTCGGATAGCTGCATGTGACAAGTCCCAGAGTGAACAGAAAAGTTACTTTCTCACACTGGACAGAGCTTCCATATGTTTTCACCTCAGGAAAGACTCTTGCTAATGGCTTAGCAAACTTGAAAAGAAGCCTTTCTCTAGTCTCAGAAACCAGAACATTCCATCACATCAAATTAAAGACATAGGAAAGGTCTCTCTTTCTGTAGCATAGAGAATCCTTCTGAGGATTGCCCATCTGTTGTGGATAGCCCTGGGGCTGTTTGTTTTCTGCTAATTCTGCCCTCCTAGGAGGGGCTTCAGACAAGGAGTGAGTTACACCTGTGACTTCTTGTGAACCAATCCCCTAATGAATAAAGGAGCCAATCACTGGGCATGTAGGAGGGACTTCAGGATTGGAGGGTAAAAGAGAGGAAGCAGGAGAGAGAGAGGGCCTTTTTGGAATGGGGACAGCAGATAGGTAAGATGTAGCTAGTAGAGTCTCCTGGTATCATGGTAGATCTGCAAGGATTTTGCCACCAGAGAAATCAGATTTTGATAAGGCTTACACGATTAGGTTTCAGTTGTTGCGCCCAGAGATTGAGTTATTATTGTTTCTGAGCTAAGTTTGTGTTGTGTTTTCCTTCACGTGGCGGTTCATCTGGGTTCCAGAAAGAAAGGTACAGCGGCAAAGTGTGGGTTTGCCTGATGTGCACCACAGAGGCCACTGGGGGTATTGAAGCATGGGGCTGCCAGTGGGAACCTAGTGAGCTGGGTGGACAGATCATGGAGCTCTGACTCAGAGCTCCACAAGATAAAAGCAGGTCTGCCATTGCTCATCACTGCATGGCCAGCCAACCCAACTGGGATGAGAGAACAAGGGAATAGCACAGGAGCATGCTGTGATACATTCCTTCCTTTTTAATATTTCCTGCAACATCCATCCCAGTGTGGAGAGGCTTAGGAGGGTATGGAATGATGTCTGGGGCATAGAACTACACAGAAATAACCCTTCTGAACCATTAGCCTGTATCAGTAAGCTCAAAGAACACCTCAGTTACTTCCTTACAGATCCACAAACACAAAAATGTTCAGTGAACCTGTAAATCTACAAGCCTGTGAGAATTAATTGCCTATACAGCAATTTGATCCTGCACACAGTTGCCCAATTATTAGAGAGGTATTTTGATTCTCTCTGTGTATTGGGTAAGTCCCTTGCAGCTCACTGCATTGAAAGTACTCAGGAAATAGACTACAAGAGTATGAATGAGCTTTGAAGCATCTGCTCCCCTAGCTGGGCTACCTTGTCTGATCTCAGTGGGAGAGAAAGGGCCTAACCCTGAAGAGACTTGATGTGACAAGGTGAGGGGACACTCAGGGGGCCCCCGCTCAGAGGAAAAGATAAAGGGGATGAGGGAGGGATTACGTGAGGGGGGACTGGAAGAGGGTAGCGATCAGTATGTAAAATGAATGAATGAATGAATGAATGAATGAAAGAAATGGAAAAGAGGAAAGGGCCCTGATTATGTAATTTAAAAATTAATTTTCCTCTTGAACGCTTTTTAGTCCATACAGCTTTGTAAGTATTTACATGTAATTTGGGCCTGACTTTGTTCATCTCACTAACATCTCTCTTGACTGATCTCATTCTCTAATATTCACATGGTAACAGACAATGTGTATGATGCTGCCAGGAAATGAGTTTTGTGAAAGTGGAAACAATAACAGCAGCAGCAGCAACAACAGCAACAACAACATCCAATAATAGAGCAGACAGTTCTGAATATGGGAGGAGTCATTAGTGCTCCCCCTTCTCACAGACTATGGGAGGAGCTGAGTAATAGTTTTCTGGAACTCAAAAATCATAGCTTAACCCAGACTGGAAGCTGCCACTCAAGGCAGCATATAACTCAAACAAATAAGAAATTCGATCTTGGGCTGGAGAGATGACTCCGCAGTTAAGAGCACTAACTGCTCTTACAGAGGTCCTGAGTTTAAATCCCAGCAACCACAACCATCAGTAATGGGATCTGATGCCCTCTTCTGGTGTGTCTGAAGACAGCTACAGTATACGCATATAAATAAAAATAAATAAATAATATTTAAAAAAGAAAATATTAAATCTCTTACATTTATGTAGATGAATCCATGAAATATTGCCATGTAAAAATAATTTAAATAATATATCTAGAAGCATGAGGTACAGGTACCAATTGCTCTTGGAGCAAAGCTTCAGGGGCCCTTGTTGGAGGGAATAGGTATCTAGTAGATTCTCTCTTCTGTGGAAGTTCCTCCAGACTACTTTCCTCTGGTCACTTCCAAGACCTGCTCAGTTTCCTTTACCCTAAGGTTACCCCAGATCATCTGAAACATCTATCCCCAAGTATGGGTGTTGAACAACGGGGAACCTAAAGCTGCCACCTGGTTTCCATTGATTGCTGCTTTAAGGCCCATGCATTCTGTTACACCTGTGCAGAAGTTCCAAGCAGGGTCCATAGTTGAAGTACCCAAACAAAGCCTGGAGAAATTCTTCAAGGAGTCCTGGGGCTAGACAACTAACTGTATGGGAGCCACAGAAGTAGGCCTAGAAGACTAAGTAATCAGCAAATGTCTCCCTCTGGTGTACAAGATGGGATAAAACAAGGTCAAGAAGACCAAAGACAAAAGACTGCTTTGAAGCACAGCAAGCCTTAGGAGGTTACCTGTTTTAGCCACCTCTCTTCCTCCCTAGTCATATGGCACATTACCTGAGCCACACCGAAGACAGAGATCTCCCCAGGCTCGGAGTACCCCATCAGAAAACAGGTGCCTCTCTATTACTCCTTCCCCAGCCCTCACTGAAGCCTATCAGTATGAGAGGGCACTTAGAGATGAGTGGAGCTAAATGGAGACACTATACTTGGGCTGGGCTGGGTTCTTAATGTCCAGTGCTTTTTGCCATTTCTTGTGGCCCTGAGCTCCTGGAGTCTTTGACCCTAGGGATGGGAAGCCTGAGCAGGAAGAGATGCTGTTAAAGTTGCAGACCTTCCTAGCCTAGTTTTCCTTTCCTCTTCCTGCAGTTCTAGGTGTGGCAGTGGGAGAGTGTGGCCCTCCATATCTTCCTAACTGTGCCTATTCTCTTAGTCATCTCTGAGGCAAAGTGAAATGAACACTGTAGAGAAAGTGGAAGGAGTCTTAAGTGTTTACATCCTTTCTCTTGATGCTTTTGGAAAAGCACCCCCTCCTGAGTTCCAGGAGTCCAGACAGGAATAGAAGCCAAGATGGTAGAGTTGAAGTAGCTGACTCAAAGGTTGAGGGTATATTTGGGTCAGAATTGCAGCAAATGTACTGTGACCCATCATCATTGGTGGAGTGGGAGCTTTGTGGACTAGTGGTTTTCCCCAGTACAGTGAACCCTAATTTATAAGAAGAAACAGCTTAGAGATGATGGAGGTGCTGGGAATATTCATATACAGGTCCTTGCTCATGGTCATTGTGTAAACTTCCTTCTGTTTGTGTCTGTATCGAGTGGCACTGGGCTTTCTGGGAAGCAGATCACCTTGGCTGAGTCCACCTGGATTTCCAATGTCCTCTGCCCCTGGCTGTGATTTTTTCAGGTCTTGGGGTGGCCTAGGGTATAATATTAGGGAATCTTCTCTGTCTTTCTTCCCACATCCTATTGTCCCCCTAGTTTCCTTGTCACCTGCCAACCCCAGCTTTGCTTCTGTTGATTAAGTGAAATAAATCTTGTATTCTAAGTCTCCACTGAAGCGTCAGGGCAAGAAGAGGGAGCCAAGAAGCAAACCGCTTTCAGGGAGAATGTTTACAATGGAGGCTGAGGATGTATGGAAGAAAGGATGCTCAGAAAATTCCCAGGAGTCTTTTGCTGAGGAGGCTTCTGTCACCACTGTTTCAATCTCTTGAGTTGTCCACAAATTTTTATTTGTGCAAAAGAAGCCAGAAAATAGCTTAGGTGAATTGTATGTATGTTAGTGAAGCTGATATCAATATAACTAAGGCAAAGCGAACTTGAAAAACGGAATATACTATTGGATGCAAAATGCCATTTTTAAGTGTATGGGCATGCTCTTATGCATGGATATATATTGTTGTGAGTTCATTCGTGTGTGTGCTTAATGGGTGTGGAGATTGAGGACAACTTTTGGTGTCATTTTTTTAGGTGCAGTCCACATTCTTTTTTATTTTTATTGTAAATAGATTCTTCTCTCAAAAATACATCTTGACCACAGTTTCCCTTTCTTACACTCCTTCTATCTCCCCATACCTTCCTCAAATCCATTCAGCCTCCATTTCCTCTTCAGAAAAGAGCAGGCCTCCAAGAGACCAGTCAAACAGGACAAAACATGATACAAGGCAAAAGCCCTCATATTGAGGCAAGACACAACAACAAAATAGGAGGAGAGGAATCCCAAGAGCAGACAAAGGAGTCAGGGATAAACCTGCTTCTACTCTCAGGAGTCCCATAAAAAAAAATCAAGCTAATAGCCATACATATACACAGAGGATCTACTGTACATACTTGCAGGCCCTGTGCTTGCACTTTCAGTCTCTGTGAGCCCATATGGGCCTTGCTTAGTTGATTCACTGGACCATGTTCTCCAGGTATCCTCCATCCTTTCTGACAGCCCACATATTTTTTTTTTTTTTGAGCCAAGGTTTCTTAAAGGTCTGATGCATTTCCTCTTCAGCTTGCTGTGTGATTTTGTAGAAGTCACTTGACCACTCTATTTTGTTTTCCCCATGTTGAGGGCATGAAGGCATCATTCTCATGCCTGGCTACCTGGTACCAGTCAGGGCTTCAGCCTGGCATGGTGTGCCATCCCCATACTGAGCCTTGGCAATCTGACAAGAGTAGCATTTGCCCATTCACTGGGTACACCCTTATGGCTCTAGAACACTGCTACTCATGCAAACTGAGGATACTTTGAGAGCTTTCTATGTGTTTCACTTCTGGAGACACTGGACAGATGGGCAAGGACTATAGGTCTATGTGCATTGGTCAGCTATGATCATTTCTTTGCCTCTGTTGAGCACTTCCCTGCCTTTTAGGATTCAATGCCACCACTTGGCCCTCATTATTCTGGGATCCCAGCAGATTCATTGTAGGACCATGAAAGGCAGTCTGGTTCCTGGTTGAGCTAAGGTTGGAAATCACGGTGACCCTGTGGGATGGCAGGCATTTTGCCTGTTCCAAGACACTAGGTTCCTGACATGAGACTGCAGCCCTTCATAGATTTATGGCCATCAGTCACATAAGGGCAACACCCCAAACCCCTCCACAGGTAGAGGACATGACACAGGTCACATAGCCTCAAGATAGATCTCCATTTTTAATGAGGTACCTAAAGGCCTGAAGGGTTGAGCCAATTAAGCTTTCCTTGCCAGACACTTCTCCCAGCAAAAGGCCTACCCTGAGAAGTGGGGTACAGTTTTTACTCATCACCACTCTCCACCATGACAGTAAATGCCTTTAAACCATAAACTGGCTCTTTTCACCAGGATTTGCTGTGGAGAGCAATGGAGGCCTTAACCTACAGAACCACATCTGATCTCATGTACAAGGCCTCTCTGTGCTCCCAGCCACTACCACCAATCCCAAGCCAAGCCAACCTCAGACAGGCCAGGGACTCTCATCCCCATGGGACCCAGCCAGAGCTCCCCCTTTTCTCCTTTGGCTCCGGGCCAGATCCAGCCCGCAAGGCCCCCCCCCACTCCTTTCTCAGCTCTTCCTTGGCTTCCAGTGGTGCCTGGATGCCCAAGAGCCAGATAACCAGATGGCCTTAGCCTTGTCACAGGCCTGGGTACCCCCAAGCCAGCTCCAGTGTTCCCAGGCCCTCCGACTGCACTCCCCCACCCCTGGAGCAGTGTCCCATGGCTCCTCATAACCTAAGACCTGCACAGCACCAGCATGGAGTTAGGCAGTCAACTCTCCTGTCCTGCCTCCCGAGCGGTCCAAGCCCTATGATGGAGCAGATGTGAGGATGCCTCCCCTTAACCTTACATTCATTGCATTTGATTTTATCCAGTTATGACTTCTGACTCCCAGTGTGAAGTGTGACATATAGAAAATAGCAATGGCAGAGCCTTGTTCACAAGTCTGTTTCCTGAAGTATTCATGAAAAACAATCCACAGGGTCTTCCCAGTATGGAAAAGTCTGTGTTATAGGACACATCTATGTCAGAATTTCCCTGAACTTTAATATGCTTTATCAACATGGAGCACTGTTGGCCTTCCCTTTACATTTATTTCAAAAACCAATGAAATATGTAATGAAAGCCATGACTACCCATATGATTTGTTTATTTCATTTTAAAATGATCTTAAAACACAGAAGCAAAATTATCTGTCTAAACCATTTTTAAGTTCAACAGCATATTTCCACGTTGTTTTTGAACAGGAGTCTGGAAGTCATTTTTATGTTCCCAAACAGAAGTACTTACCTATGAAATACATGCTATTTCCTCTTGCTGGGCAGTCTGTGGCTACAAAAATGCTTTTGCATCTCCTGAATCTGACTTTAGCTATATCATGCGGAACCTGCACTTTTCAGGCTACCGTGTTTCATTTAGTACATTGTTCTCCAGGCTAATATGCTTGCACACATCTAGATTTCTCCTTTCTCAAGGATGGATAATACCCTAAAGGGACCTTTGCAAAGATGATATCTGTTTTCTTTCATCAGCTTCAATGGAAGGTTATCTGGGTGTGCCGACTGGCTAGGTTCCAGGGGATAGTCAAGAAGACAGTCTAGCTTACTTGGTGATTGGTAGGTCAGTGAGAGGTTTTGTATCAAAAGACAAGGGATTTTTGGTTGTTGGTTTATTTATTTATTTATTTATTTATTAGAGCTGGCTTAACAAGCTAGCCTGAGTATTTCAGATTGTTCACAGAACCTCTTAAGGTCAGATACAGTGGTGGGCATCCGGAATCCCAGCACACATACAGGGAGATAACCTGCAGAGACAGGAGCAGTTGACTGCTAGTTCTTGGACCAAATACCCTAAAAAAGGAAGCACAGGCCAGAAACAACAACCTTGAATGCCACAGAGGCCAAAAAGAGACTCATGAAAGAACATCCATCTACCATTCAGAAATGTGCCTGTGTTCCTGCTCTTCTTTTCTCTCTATGTCCCCCCTCTCCCTTCCCCCATTCTCTGTTACATGCCCAAACACACACACACACACACACACACACACACACACACACACACACACGAAATAAACTATGAAAACTCCGGTGGGGTCTCCTAGGAATGACAGCTGGTGTGTTCTCCTGCATTCTTTACCCACAACCACAAATGTGCACACACCACACAAAATTTCACAGCAAAAAATGGATGCACTTGTCAGCAAACAGACCTGATAGACTCAGTTCTGTTTCTTGACTACAGCTCTTTATTAGATTTTTACTTCAATTACATGTGCGAGCATGACGCAACAACCGAGCATGCGGAGGTCAGAGGAGAACTTGGGGGACTCTATTCTATCCTGTGGGGCCCAGGGACTAAAAACAAGTCCTCAGGAACGTCATCATGTTTCTTTACCCACTGAGCAATCTCCCTGGCTACACCAAGGAGTTTTTAAGACAGCCTTTGATGCTTTGACAAGATGAAGCCAAATCTAAACAGTCCTCTCTGTTGGAAAAAAAAGGATAAAATAAGTGTTTGGTGAATCAGGGCAGGGATAGCAAAACAAAAATGTGGAGAAATTATACAGGTGCACTTTCTTTACCAAGCCCTGGGTAGCTAGCTCCACACATCCCCTGAGTTTCCCCGCTCCAATTTTTCTGTGTACAGGTCTATGGTGAGCAATGTTTGCTTCTTAACCACACACAACTACTACTGCTGCTGGTGCCCAGGGCTCATCTTTCTTGGCTTTCAGATTCTGGTCTCATTGCCTTCCCCCAAGACTTTCTCACAGAAACCATGGGTGCATGAGGGGATCAGTAGGCTAGAACACAGTAGGACCCCAGGGAAGGACCCGACAGGTCCCTAGGAGGCTGCAACAGAATGTGAAGAAAGGGTAGTCCTGCCCATAAATGCTACACAGGCAGAGTCTGCCCTCTTTCTGCCAGGGAGGGTGGAACCAGTATGTATCGAAGTCCCTCAGCTGCTCTGAGCTACCTTTTATAGAAATTTTAATACAACATATCCTTTTCTGTGGAGAGCACACCCAAGGAGTAAATGGATAACTCTGTACTTTATTGCTAATGGAAGAGAAGGGAGATAGGGCTGTCCTGGCCAGCATGGGTGTCAAAGTTCTGGTGATCCCAGAAGAACCCATCCCCCACTTGCTCCTGGAAAATGATGATTTTCTTGGATTTCACCAAAGTTTTCATGCGAAGGTCTTCCTGTTTAGGAGTGACGATCTTGCCCTTTAGTATTTCCCTCTGAATCTTCCTATGTTTAGCTCTCTTATTGTTGAACCAATCCTGAAATCAGAGGGAGAGAAGGATTAGATTAACTTGTTTAGCAGTTGCTGCTTTGATGGAGAAACATATCAGGCAGTATCATTTGTCCACACAAATCTCTTTTGAACCCACAATGCAGGTTTTAAGTGCCCATATGCTTTACATAGCAGCAGCTATAAGTCGTGGTCAAGGATTTTCCTACAGTTTCTTAGTTTCTGGTTTGTATGCCACGACCAGAAAAATAAAGAAAAATATTGCATGGTAAACAATACCAGGTGCTTTATTCTGCACAACTTTACCTAATTAAAGCCATGTGCCAAGCTCTCTGTACATAAGCTTATGGTTGTTCTTTTTAAAATTGTCCTTAGACAAAGTCTCATGTATGCCAGTGTGGTCATGTACTTCCTTTGTAGCCAAGAGCTGACTCTTCTCCACCCTAGTAGGAATTTGGGGCAATATCCCAGACACAAGATATAATAATGCCAGAAACTTAAATTTAGAACCCTCACCGTCTAGATCACCTTTCAAACCTAAAGGAAACGAAGAGATTCACCAAGCTCTCTTTCCACATTTGTCTCACCTAATATGAACAGACCTTAGATTATGGGAGCATATTTTATTCCCCCTTCTAAGTGAGATTCAAGCATCTTCCCTTGGGCCTTCTTTCTTGTTTGGCTTTTTTGGGTTTGTGGAGTGTAACATGGGTATCCTGTACTTTATGGCTAATATCCACTTATAAGTGAGTATATATCATGTATGTCCTTTTGGGGCTAGGATACCTCACTTAGGGTGGTATTTTCTAATTTTATCCATTTGCCTAAAAAATTCATGAAGTCTTTGTTTTTAATAGCTGAGTAGTATTCCATTGTATAAATGAACCACACTTTCTATATCCATTCTTCTGTCATGAGACATCTTGGTTCTTTCCAGCTTCTGGCTATTATAAATAAGACTGCTATGAACATAGTGGAGCATGCGTCCTTGGTATATGGTGGAGCATCTTTTGGGTATATGCCCAGGAGTGGTATGGCTGGGTCTTCAGGTAGAAGTATTGCCAATTTTCTGAAAAACTGCTAGATTGATTTCCAGAGAGGTTGTATCAGCTTGCATTCCCACCAGCAATGGTGGAGTGTTCCTCTTTCTCCACATCCTCGCCAATATCTGCTGTCACCTGAGTTATTGATCTTAGCCATTCTGACTGGTGTGAGGTGGAATCTCAGGCTCATTTTGATTTGCATTTCCTTGATGATTAAGGACTTTGAACATTTCTTTAGGTGCTTTGTGGCCATTTGAGATTCCTATGTTGAGAATTCTGTTTAGATCTGTACCCCATTTTTAATTGGGTTATTTGGTTTATTGGTCTCTAATATCTTGAGTCCTTTATATATTTTGAATGTTCATCTGCTAACAGATATAAGGTTGGTAAAGATCTTTTCCCAGTCTGTAAGCTATTGTTTTGTCCTATTGACAGTGTCATTTGCCTTACAGAAGGTTTTCAGTTTCATGAGGTCCCATTTATTAATTGTTGATCTTAATGCCAGAGCTATTGGTGTTCTGTTCAGGAAGTTGTCTCCTGTACCAATCAGTTCAAGCCTATGGTCATAGATGCAGATTGAAGGAGGGAGCCAGGTGGAAGAGGGGATGGAAAGGGGAAGTGGGGGAATTCAGGATCAAGTGTTGGAAGAGATAGGAGATAGGGCAAGAGGACCAGGAGAATGAATAGAAATCAGTAGCTGGTCAGGGAATGAATGGAAATCAGTAGGTGGCCAGGGATAGGGGATATGGAGACATCTCTAGGACATGACAGAGACCTGGGATTGGGGAGGCTCCCAGTCTATGGGAGTGACTTTAGCTGATATTCCTAACAGTGGGGATATGGATCCTGAAATGGCCACCTCTTGTAGTCAGGCAGAACCTCCAATGGAGCAGTAGGGACACCAACCTACTCACAAAACTTTTCACCTAAAATTTATCTTGTCTACAAGAAATGGAAGGACAAAGATGGAGTAGAGACTGAGGGAATGGCCAACCAATATTCGATTCATCTTGAGACCTATCCCATGGGTGAGCACAAATCCCTGGCATTATTAATGATACTCTGTTATGTTTGCAGACAGGAACCTAGTATAACTGTCCTCTGAGAGGCTTTACCCAGCATCTGGCTGGAACAGATGCAGAGACCCACAGCCAAACATTGGAGGTAGCTTAGGGAAAAGAGTTGGGGGAAGGACTGAGGGCCCTGGAGGGAATAAGAACTCTACAGGAATACCAACAGAGTCAACTAATCTGGATCCTTGGGACTCTCAGAAACTGAACCACTAACCAAAGAGCATACACTGGCTGTGAACTAACCTTCCACCCCACCCCACCCCGCACATATGTAACAGATGTACAGCTCGGTCTTCTTGTGGGTTACCTAACAACTGGAGAAAGGCCTGCCCCTGACTGTTGCTTGTCTGTGGATCCCATTCTCCTCACTGGGCTGCCTTATCTGGCCTCCATGGGAGAGGATGTACTTAGTCCTTCCGAAACTTAATGTGCTAGGGTCAGAGAGGGGGGAGGGATACCCAGGGGGCACCTAACTGTTCAAAGGAGAAGGGGAAGGGGGATGGGTAGAGGGACTGTGTGAAGGGGAGATTTGAACAAGGGGACCAATGATCAGGATGTAAAGTGAATAAAGGAAGGAAGGAAGGAAGAAAAAAGAAAGTGTATTTTATAGCTCAATTATTCCATTTCCCTCATTCTGTTTTTCATTCATTCATTCTTTTATGAAGTGCTTATGTGAGCTTTTGTGACCAAATTCTCCCTGCAATTATATGATCATTTCCAAGTCAGTTGTCAGTCTGGGTTTCAAAATGATGCCTAATAGAAAACCCTTGTGAAGGACTCCTGTGTGTCACAAGTTAATTATGGGTTATTAATATGTATGTATATCACATATGTGCAAAATAATATGACACACACATACACACACACACACACATATATGCAAGATAGGTAGATAGATAGGTAGATAGGTAGACAGACTGATAGGTAGATAAGTGAAGATTTTATTTACTTCTTTCTGCTTTTACTTTAGGAATGAACATATGTGACTGCCAGTCATGGGGTAGAAACACCAGGTAAATTTTCCTTTTTCCAGTTTCTAGTAGTCAAGGCCCCATAGTCCAAATCTTATTTCCCAAAATAAAACACACAAGAAAAAACTACAGCAATTACACAGGCCAAGGCATGGTCATCTATGTCCTGAGGTGGGTCTGAGATCAGTACCCTGCTAAAGTAAAAAGCAAGCTGACTGACCTTTATTTTCTGTTCATCCACATTCATGAGCTCTGCAATCTCTTTTCTGTGGAGAGAAAAAACCAAATATTTAGTATTCCATACTAGGCAAACAAACAAACAAAAAAAGTTGTACAATTTGTATACTCTGTGCATATTTTAAGATTTAATATCTTGCTCTCCATACTAGTTCTTAGTTCTCTTGCAGCCTACCTGCAAGAGGGCCCTCCTCCCAGCCCACTTCAATGCCCTCAGGAACTCAGCCTCCTGGTGCAGATTGAGTCCCTCTGGTTCTTCTCCACTTCCCCTCTCATCCTTTACTTTTTGTCTCCCCACTGACCTTCACAACAGTTCTACCAAGGTATGAACAGCCACCACATTTGCCTTGAACATGGTTACTTCACAGCTGCCATACTTGGATAGGACCAAATGACCCACACAACAGAGATGATATCAGATGTCTACACCAAGAAACACCTAAAACATAACCTCAGACGCCTGGATCACAGCACCAAAACATAAACATGAATCGATACAATCCTCCAGAAGTCAGCAACTCTATTGTATTAAGCTAAGACAGGAACTTCAAAACATCAATCATTAGTATGTTCAAAGACTCTAAACAGGATATGAAGAAATGCCTTTAAAGACCATGAAAACACAAACAGTTGAATGAAATAGTGAGACCTATCCAAGACATGCAAGTAGGACTTAACAAATGAATAGATTAAAGAAAACCCAAAATGAAATAAAAATGAAAATGAAAAACTTAGGATACCAAACCAAAACTCCATATGTAAGCCTCAACAATAGATTAAAAGATATGGCAGACAGAATTTCAGATCTTGAAGACAAGGTAGAAGATAATGACATTTCAGTCAAAGAAAATGTTAAATATTAAAACAATAAAAATTCAGGTGTAAATAGCCCAGGAAATCTGGAACATTGTTAAAATACCACACCTATCAAGGTATATAAAGTACATAAAACACCAAATAGACTGGACCAGGACCAGAAAACAAACTCCTCATGACATGTAATAATAAAAACACTAAATGTACATAAAAAGATAGGGTATTAAAAGCTGCAAGGGAAAAGGACAACGTCATATACAAAGGAGGGCCCATTAGAATAACAGCTGGGGTTTCTATGGAGACTCTGAAAACTAGAAGGGAGTGGATAGATGTTCTAGAAGCTCTAAGAGACCACAATTGCCAATTCAGACTACTAGACCCAGCAAAACTATTACAGGCAGTTGACAGAAAAAGAAAACCATTTCATGATAAAAATAAACTTAAGCAATATCTGTACACTAATCCACCTCCACAGAAGGCACTAGAAAGAAACTTCAATCTGAAGAGAAAGTTAACTACACCCAAGAGGACACAAGGAATAAAAAATCCTAGAAAAGTTAATCAAAAGAGAGAAAAATCCATTTTACCCCTGCAAAATATCAGGAATCAAGGAATACAGATCGTTAATAACTCTCCATATTAATGGTCTATATTGCTTCCCCCAAAAGATATAGACTAACAGGTTTGATAAGAAAATGGGATCCAAAAATCAGATACACTGAACCTGATACAAATGAAAATGGGGAATATCCTTGAACACATTGGTACAGGAGACAACTTCCTGAACAGAACACCAATGGCTCAGGCACTAAGATCAAAAATAAATGGGATCTTATGAAACTGAAAAGCTTCTGTAAGACAAAGACCATCATCCCCATAATACTCCAGGGTAGGCCCCATGTTCAGGAGTAGTCGACCACTACAAAAGAGACTCCATGTAGTGTTTGGGGTTTTGTGGGTGTCTGTGTGTGCATGCACGTGTGCGTGAGTGCTTGTGTGTGTGTGTATGTGTACGTGTGTGACTGTGTGTGCATTACAACACCTTATATTTTGCTATTTTTGTCTTGTTTTCTTTTTCTTTTAGTTTTGTCTGCTTTGATTTGGGTTTTAGTCTTGATAGTTTTCCTGTTTTGTTTCGTTCATGAAGTTGAATGGGTAGGGAGAATCTGGGAAGAGTTAGGAAAGGGAAAAATGTAATTAAATATATATCGTATAAAATATTTTTAATAAAATTTTAAGTGTTATCTCCTCTCATACCTCTACAAGCATATTTTTCAGTAATTCTTAGAAGGAACCATGTTTAGAAGTGGTTTCACCTTGTTGAAACTGACTGCTGGTATGGTACATGGTTTCAGGGGCATGAAGGTCTTCATTCTATTGAACATGATTTCTAAAAAGAAATGTATGTACAAAAAGCAGACTCCAGCACAGGCAATACACATGAAATAGATAAATTGGAATGCTAATAAAATTTGAATGTTCTGTGTATTGAAGGAAAAAAAAACATCACATGGCATCAGACAAAGTATTTGAACATCAATAACCCACTCCAAGGGCTGAAGAGATGGTTCAAAGTTTAAGAGCACTGTCTGCTCTTCCAGAGGTCCTGAGTTCAATTCCCAGCAACCACATGGTGGCTCAAAACCATCTGTAATGGAATCTGGTGTCCTCTTCTTGCCTGCAAGATACATACAGGCAGAACACTGTATACATAATAAATAAATGTCTTAAAAAAATAACTCACTCCAAAACACACCCAGACTTAAATAGGAGAAGACCTTTGTAAAGAGACACTTGACCACAAAGACAGGTGATGGTGGCCAAAATCACAGGTAAAGTCCCACAACAGTAAGGAAATGAAATTTAAATCACACAGATATTATCCTACACCCAGAAAGGTGCCTATTAACAACGACCACAAAATAACAAGCCTGGTAAGTCTCTAAAGACATTGGAAACAGCATACTTGATTCTGGGAAATGTCAAGCAGTATATCCACAAAGGAAGGGCCAGATCTCCTTCAAATAGTGAGCATGGAATGCTCACATGATACAACAAATCTGCTTCTGGTTGTACACCCCCACATGACTGAAAATCTGGAATTTTAAGAAAGGCATTTGTGTACTCTCTTTACTCACAGCAGCAAAACACAATCCATATGGGCCACAGAGAAAATCACCCAGCTCTCTTTTTACAGATGGTACAATAACAGAAACCATATGATAGCTATGCAAAGGGATCTTTGGGATATAATTTACCCCCGAGAAAGCAGAAATTCAGCCAGATGCTAGCACAGTGATGAGGCTTGAAGACATGCCAATTGAAGCAGGTTAATTCAGAAAGGACAGATTCTGCCTGATTTCCCTTATGCTAAGTGCCTAGACAAGGCATCTAGAGAGGAGTAGTAAAGGCAGGAGAGTGGTAGTCGGGGTCTGTGGGCATGGAAAGGGTAGTTTTTTAATGGGTTCAGGGTTCCCTTTGGTGTCATAAAGAGGCTCCCAGAGACCAGTCCAAAACCACTCAACAAGACTTCAGGCTGCTGAATTTTGACCTTCAGATTTGGTTTAGGCTTTTGTTTCTGTATTTAAAGACAATCTTTTAAACAAAAAGAGCCAAAGAAATGGTAAGAGAGCATTTTGGAGACCACATTTGCACCAAGCATGCAACCTCAGTCACCCAAGAAAGAAGGCATCCTCTTGAGGGACTAAGAGTTAAACATATCTCAGACCTGCAGGCAGCTAGGGAAAGGAACCTCAAACTATTAAGACAGGAAACTTTCTGCTCCTTCCTCACGTTCCTTACCAGAGACAAAGGCCTAGCGGGCCTTTTCTCCTCCTGCCTTTGCTGACTGCTCCAGCCTGGTCAAGTATGTTCAAAGCCTATCCTAAGCATGTTTCAGTTTACATGAAACTATGAACCTGTCAGCCTCCCTTTCTTTGTCTAAAATGACTAATCTACAAATGAGCAGCTTGGTCGACTGACCCCACCCCCACCCCCGTTGAAAACATTTCATTTTCAGATTCCCCACTCTACTTAGTGGAGGGTCTTCTCTCTGCCTGCCTTGCCTTACACCAGTCCTATTTTAGCTTTAATAGCTTGTTACCTATTGCTGCTTGCTGTGTCTGGAACCTTTCCTGCCTTTCAATTCTTTAATGGATGGTGAAAACAAATTCTCTCCAGAACCTCTAGATAATAACTTTGCCTAACCATCACCATAAAGTCAGCTGAAAACTTAGGGTGTTTAAGGCCAAGAGAGGAAGGAAGTCAACCCTGCTGCCACAAGCCAGTAATCTCACCTACTGAAGAGGCTGAGACAAGAGGATCACAAGTTCAAGGATGACGAACTGGGGTACAGAATTAGTTCAAGGCCAGCCTGCCCAACTCAGACCCCGATTTAGATTTAACAAAACTAAAGAGAGGCTGTGGTCACCTACAGGGCTCTGGTGGCCCTCACAACAAAATGCATGCAGAGTGCCTGCCACTGCTTTGCAAAAACCCCCACTGCCTGCTGTGTAGTTTAGTTATGCTTTGCTCAGCTTCAGCCTTTGTTATGCCTTGAGCTCGCTAGAGGGCGCGCTCCTGTGGCGTCTGCTGAGGCTGTGTCCTGAAGCTCTCTGAGGAGCTTGTAAGTCAGGGACAAAGGTGTGCCACTATGAGTGGATCTATGTGCTGAATCTCAAAGACATTAAAAAATTTTAATAAGAGTGAGGAGGGGTCAGGGGAGAGGAAAAGGAACCCAAAGTCCTGAGAGGCAGACTGGGACGGTACACACCTTCTGAGGGCATCTGGGTACTGAGTTTCTTCGAACACTGCCTGCAGTTCCCATAGCTGTCCAGGCGTGAATTTGTATGGTTTCCGAGGAATCCTGAATAATGACTGCTCACTGGTCTCGGCCACGTTCCTGATCTCCTCTGGCTCTTCTTCCTCAGTGACCTCGGTGTTAGTCATGTCACAGCCTTGGTAGCTATGTTCGCCTATAGAGCTCTGGTGGCCTTCACAGACCAGCTGTTTCAGGATGTCTGCTACTTCATCGGTAAAGCCGCCACTGTTTGCTGTGTAGACCACCTTTTCCTCTGGTTCAGTCGTGATTTCTTCCTCGTAGAAGCTCAGCCCATAGTAGTCGTAGTCGAAGTAGAAGTACTTACGGGCCATTACCTGTGCTCCTCAGAAGGCGCACCCTTGTGGCTTCCAAGGAGGCTCTGGCGCCTCGAAGCCCTCTGAGGAGCTGTCCGGGTTCTCCAGACTAAAATTGTTACTCTAGGCTGCACACGTTCCTCTCTGACATGGACACGTGTCCCCCTCCACCGATGCTATTGGCTTTCAACTCACAAACCTGTGGTGAGGCTCTAGTTTAGGCATACAAGGGGTAGAGTGTGGACATGAACTTGTGTGTGGCTTCGCTCCACAGAATAAGAGAGTTTCCATAAATGGCGTGGCAAAAAGGGCTCCTTGAAGCAGAACGTTAATTTTCTGATTCATATGAAAAATGGGCCCCTAGTTGGACCTCAGTTGAGGAGTTTTCCTGAGTCGAAGAGAGATTCTTGATTATGACTGAGAATGTGTTTTAGGCTAATTTAGAGGTATAGGCAGGGTATCAATAAAAATAAGATAACTAAATAAGCTATCATTTTAAGATATAACTTCCAATTTTATGTGACTCTAAATAAAGCTTCATCTCTTTGTACTACCTATTAGTTGAAGCATTCTCGTTATGTAAATTATGAAGTCAAAATAATGAATCAACTCTGAAAAATATTGGCTGATCCTTTTCATCCTGGAAAGCCAAAATAGGCCATGATTTAATTCTGTATAAAAAGAATAAAAGCACACGTGTGTAGTTATAAAGATATTTTCAATTTTAACAAAGAATATAATTGTATGTGTATGTGCACATATTGTACCCACCATAGAACAATACTTGGACACCAGTTTAAGTGCGTGTGATCCCAGTGTAGCTCCCAGCCTTTCTCAGGATGAGCTTTTAAACATATTAAACCATATCCTGGGCTGACATATTTCAATTAACAAGAAGAGTTAGCCAGAAGCAGAACTACAGAAGCCAAAAAGGCAAGGTTAGAACTTTTGGAGACTTTCCTAAAACGATGGATTTTGATAGACTAGATTTTTGTTTTATTTTGATAATTGGTTCTATCTATGTGCTGAGCTTAATGGCCTGAATAGTACTTCCATCGTGAAGTCAGTTGTGATAAGATCTTGGGCCCTTTTATAGTAGATAATGTAACATTGTTTGGGATTCACTATTAATAAGTGTTTGATTTGTGTACAAGTGTTTTGTGCCTGTCTACCTTTGATCATATAAAATTTCAGGTCCCAAAGGGTCACAGTTTAAAATGTTTAGGGAGGTTTTCTTTAGTATACCAGAGAGACTTCCAGAAATGAAGGTTCTAGGTTTTGTTGTTGTTTTTGCTTTTGATTTTTCTACCAGATATTTTCTTTATTTACATTTCAAATGTTATCCCTTTTCCCAGGTCTCTCTCGGAAACACTGTATCCCACTCCCCTCACCCTGATTCTGTGAGGGTGTTCCCCCTCCCACCCACCCATTCCTACCTCACCAACCTAGCATTCCCCTACACTGGGGCATCAATCAAGCCTTCACAGGACCAAGGTCCTCCCCTCCCATTGATGTCTGGCAAGGCCATCCTCTCCTACATATGAGGCTGGAGCCAGGGTCCCTCCATGTGTACTCCTTGGTTTGTAGTTTAGTCCCTGGAAGCTCTGGGGGTCTGGTTGGTTGATGTTGTTGTTCTTCCTATGGGGTTGCAAACCCCTTCAGCTCCTTCAGTCCTTTTTTTTTTTTAAGGTCCAGTCTTATACCTTTCAGGAGTCACTGGATATCCATAATTTTCTGAATCCATGTACATGAGCCCCAAGGTCAGGAGATTTACAGGGTCCATGAAAGGCCATCACTCTGCTTACCACTCTTACTCCTGGTGACCTTACCCCAAGCTGTAAGGGTGACTGCAGCCAAATCTTGCTGAAACAACCTGGTTGTTTCTGCCTCTCTATCTATGATCTGGAAAGTGTCTCTTAGTGACTCTTCATTAGCATTTTTTGTGACTCTGAGAGAAGTGTCTAAATTCCCCTACAATGACAAGACAGTCTGTGGCATTGGCTGGCAAGCTCAACATCTTGGCTCTAACATCACAAAACTTACTCTTACCATTCCCTGTCTTTGTGCTTTGGACCCTTTTCTATGCTTTTCTTCAGTCTACCCAGTGTGCCAGGTAATAGCCGGAGGCTTCTTTTGAAATGTAACTTGAAGGAAGAAGGACTTCTTCCTGACTCCTTGAGCTAGATATGTTTTCTGAAGTCTTGAGAGGCACTTCCCTTCTCTGTGGTCTTAATTGTTAAGTTGACTAGATTTAGAATTACCTAGGAGGCACACCCATGGGAGATGGTGAGGGTAATTCTCAAGAGAATTATCTCTCAATGTGGGTGACATATCTCAACTAAAATATATAATGACGTCAAAGGAAAATCCTCTGTGTGCATATGAATTCTCTTTTTCTGAGTGAGTAATTCTACCATCTCTTGTATAATCATTGTCTGACATCAGAATGTAGATTCTTCAGCCTTCTAAAGAGGACCCAACACAAGACATTCCAGAGCCCTCCCTGATTTTCCATGCTGGATTAGAGCTGCTGAGAAGGCCGTCTTCTTGGACTGAGCAGCCTCTGAGTTCTTTGCCTTTTGCATGTATGTTTGTGAGGTTCTTTCAGCTTCTGCTCTGTAAGTCAATTTAGGGAACGTCCTTTAGTCTGATATGATACTAGAGAAATAATTGCTAACAATTAATTTCCTGAGTAGGCTTAATGGTGTCTGGAGCTAGATAATTTTGCTATACTTAAATTGGTAAAATTTCTTTCTGGCTAGTATGGAGATCACTGATTTCTCATTGGAAAAATTGTCTAATGAAATACACAAGACAAAACATTACATGCGGCTGATTCACCACTGAGAAAGACAAAGACACTTTTGAACATTTCTGAAAAATTCTTCCTAAGATGTTGGATAATTGCTTCTGGCAGGTCTGGATAAAGTAACAAAGGAAAAAAAAATAAACTTAAGAGAGATTAATTTTCCTAGGTCCAAATTTGCATAAGTACTCTAATTTGATAAAAACAAAAAATCTTTCATTTAGAAACCAGACATAAAACTTTAAAAACATAACAAAAGCAAAGGAAATAAAAAATAAAGCCTTCATTGTGAGACTGGCTGGCCTATACTATTATGTTATTAAGTCTCAGGCCTGAAGGGGATAGGAAGTTACAGTTAGGATTCTGATCATAAAATGATGGGGTCCTATATGGTGGACATACGAGGGAGGTCCCTGATGAGACCTAGGACATTGAACTCTTTGATTTCTAAGTGGTTTATTTCATGTGTGGAAATAGTTTACCTACCTTTGCTGGTAGCTGCATCCTCACCAATGCTACTGCAGTATTGTTCTCTCTATTGTTGGCTGAGGGGAATTACATCATCAATGAAGATGGCATTGGCATTCCCTTAAGGAGTCATTTCGCAATACTAGGCGAATGGCCCTCAGGATCCACCCACTCTCAGCACTCACCTTTGCTTTCAGATATATGACTACACAGATATCTCAGTAGATGCATACAAGGGAGAAGCAGCCTTAAAGAACTTCTTTGATGTTCTTATTCATATGAACAGAGGTCTTGGGAATATGTAAAAGAACTTTTGATGGTGGGATAATTTGGGGAGAAACAAAACCACATCAAGCTATATGCATGACTATGGTCCCTTGAGCAGAGATTCTGATCTTCATGTTGTAGTTCAGAGTTTTTTTAAATTAAAATATAATTACAGAATTTCTCCCCTTCTTGTTCCTCTCACCCATCCCAAGCCTCTACTCTCTCTCTCAAATTCATGACCTCTTTTCTGAGGTCTGTTTAGTGTAGTCATTTAGTGATGACCACTTGGTATTGGATAACTAATTAAGGGCCTCATTACCTGAAAAGACTTATTCTACCTTTATAAGCAATTTACAATTGCTTAAAGCTAAGGGTGAAGACTGTTAAGATTTTACCCATTAGGTTTGGGTGTCAACTAGTGTTGCAGTTGTTAAAATTTTGTTTAGAGAGTATGTTGAGATTGCATTGCTATAACTTCCCTTTTATATTTAGAAGACACAATCTTACAGCAGAATCTTGATCTTCTAGATCTTACAATCCTTCTGCTCCTTATTTATCCATGTTTCCTGAGCCTAAAAAGTATAAGTTAAGCTGTAAATGTATAAGTTGAGGGCTAGGCACCAAATGGCAAGTAATTATCTGCATTTTGAACAGTTGTGGTTTTATATAATGGTCTCCTGATGAAAACAGATACTTCTTTAGTTATGAGTGAAGTCTTCTACTATCTGTGGGTATTAAAATAAATATTTAAAGTTAGAAATTATATTAGTTTGGAAAAGTGGCAATATAGTAGGTTCAACTCTAAGAGCTGTGACCTCACTAGATACACATAGTTGACTAGATTTATAATAATAAGCATAATTTCCCTTCTGTTAAACAAGCCTTAAGTACAACTAGAAAATTTTAGTTACCTCAAAGATAGAAGTGCCCCTATGATACCTTTAGGGAAATATAGCTATGTTTTTCACTATGTTCACACAATTTTTAAAAGATACTGAGGAAATCTGAAAGCAATGTTAAATTGCATTACCCTAATTGCTTGGGGTGTTGAATACATTTGAAATATTTCTTTAGCATTTTATTTCTTCTTTAGCTAGTTCTGTTTAAATCCATAGCACATTTATATTCTTCATTTTAAAAAGTTTTTTGTATATTCTGGATATTAATCTATCAGATAATAACTCGCAAATATCTTTTCAACTTTGTGTATTTCCTCTTAAGTCAGCTGATTCTTTCCCTTCCTACACAGAGGCTTTTAAATTCTATAAGGTTTCATTGGCTAATTTTTGACCTCAAATATGTGAAGACTGATCTTATCACAGTAAGGGTTTTGCATATTAAAGATTCTGAGATAGAAGCAATTGGGTAGAAGATATGGTCTTCATATCTCTAAAGATAGAAAATTATATGTGAATATTCTTAGACACAATCCTAATTTGCCTGACATGAAACACTGAAATATATATATATCCAAGATTAAAAAAAAAAAAAAACCTTACTGGAGAAAACGATCTGAAGTTAATATTTAAGAAACTGTTAAGAGTGCTCTAGCAATACTCCCTCTGATTTGAGGGTTGGTTCAGCACTAGGAAAGCAAAAGCTAGGAAGAATTAGTGGGTAATACTAACAAGCAGGTACCCACCCCCCTCCTACCCAGGATGATCTCATGAAAACTTTGGTGGAATCCAAGAAAATCATCATTTTCCAGGAACAAGTGGGGGATGGGCTCTTCTGGGATCACCAGAACTTTGACACCCATGCTGGCCAGGACAGCCCTATCTCCCTTCTCTTCCATTAGCAATAAAGTACAGAGTTATCCATTTACTCCTTGGGTGTGCTCTCCACAGAAAAGGATATGTTGTATTAAAATTTCTATAAAAGGTAGCTCAGAGCAGCTGAGGGACTTCGATACATACTGGTTCCACCCTCCCTGGCAGAAAGAGGGCAGACTCTGCCTGTGTAGCATTTATGGGCAGGACTACCCTTTCTTCACATTCTGTTGCAGCCTCCTAGGGACCTGTCGGGTCCTTCCCTGGGGTCCTACTGTGTTCTAGCCTACTGATCCCCTCATGCACCCATGGTTTCTGTGAGAAAGTCTTGGGGGAAGGCAATGAGACCAGAATCTGAAAGCCAAGAAAGATGAGCCCTGGGCACCAGCAGCAGTAGTAGTTGTGTGTGGTTAAGAAGCAAACATTGCTCACCATAGACCTGTACACAGAAAAATTGGAGCGGGGAAACTCAGGGGATGTGTGGAGCTAGCTACCCAGGGCTTGGTAAAGAAAGTGCACCTGTATAATTTCTCCACATTTTTGTTTTGCTATCCCTGCCCTGATTCACCAAACACTTATTTTATCCTTTTTTTTCCAACAGAGAGGACTGTTTAGATTTGGCTTCATCTTGTCAAAGCATCAAAGGCTGTCTTAAAAACTCCTTGGTGTAGCCAGGGAGATTGCTCAGTGGGTAAAGAAACATGATGACGTTCCTGAGGACTTGTTTTTAGTCCCTGGGCCCCACAGGATAGAATAGAGTCCCCCAAGTTCTCCTCTGACCTCCGCATGCTCGGTTGTTGCGTCATGCTCGCACATGTAATTGAAGTAAAAATCTAATAAAGAGCTGTAGTCAAGAAACAGAACTGAGTCTATCAGGTCTGTTTGCTGACAAGTGCATCCATTTTTTGCTGTGAAATTTTGTGTGGTGTGTGCACATTTGTGGTTGTGGGTAAAGAATGCAGGAGAACACACCAGCTGTCATTCCTAGGAGACCCCACCGGAGTTTTCATAGTTTATTTCGTGTGTGTGTGTGTGTGTGTGTGTGTGTGTGTGTGTTTGGGCATGTAACAGAGAATGGGGGAAGGGAGAAGAGGGACATAGAGAGAAAAGAAGAGCAGGAACACAGGCACATTTCTGAATGGTAGATGGATGTTCTTTCATGAGTCTCTTTTTGGCCTCTGTGGCATTCAAGGTTGTTGTTTCTGGCCTGTGCTTCCTTTTTTAGGGTATTTGGTCCAAGAACTAGCAGTCAACTGCTCCTGTCTCTGCAGGTTATCTCCCTGTATGTGTGCTGGGATTCCAGATGCCCACCACTGTATCTGACTTTAAGAGGTTCTGAGAACAAACTCAAGTAAAATGGCCTAGAGTGGAAGTAGAGTGTGGGAAACTGACGTGCTATACTTTCCTGGTTAAGGAACTCTTGGGCTATCTTGTAGGCAACTTGAAGCCACCCTACTCTCCAAGTATATCATGGGCTCCTTCCCATTCATTATTGAGTTCATTGTCAAGGCTGGCTTCGCAAAGATAGCCTCCCCCCCACATGCCCCATCACATTAGGATCCCATTTGAAGACCCCTGTAGTCTCCTGAGCAAGAATAATGATGATTAGAGAACAGTTCCAAGGGGCAGGGGGACAGCTCATTGTCAGATGTAAGAATGCAGACTTTATTATTCTTTGATAAGTCACCAAGATAGAATTAAGGACTTGGAAGTGCTCATAAATTGGCATATATCCTATCCTGGAAGAAGCCATCAATAATACTAAATCTGGAGGAAGAAAGACGATGGGCTCAACTGATTGCACACAGTGAAACACAGTTTGTGCTGGCTTTGTGCAAAATGGGTAAGGTTGTGTGGAGTCACACATGCCCAATGTTCTGGTTTCCCATGGCTCTCTGGATGGGGCCCATCCCCATATACCACAAGTAAACATCTAATCCTCAATAATGCTAATAGCTTCATAACATGATTGAACAATGAGAAAACATTGTCCAATTTCTAGCCTCAGTGGAACCTGAATTGTTCCTTTGTTTACACCATTATCACATTAACTAGTCCATGCATTAAACCAGTCCCTTTCCATCTGTAGTTTCAGGCATGGCTTTGCAACAGGAATCCACAACAGAGGTAGGGCAATATTTATGCCTGCAGCACATAGGAGCCAGATTTTCATGGTGGGCCTGGAGAAGCCCTAGAGGGTCATCCTTGCACCTACTATTGTAATTCTTTCTGTGATTGATAGTGTTAAGGACAGGTCTTAATATCTTGAAGCCTTGAGCCTGATATGCTTGGTCATGGAGCCTTTTAGTAGCAGCCTGAGGGACTGCCCTGATAACTGCCTGTTGCGCATGCTTTACCTTCACTCTGAGGGAAGCAGGAGCCATAATGAACCTGAGGTCCTCCAGTCCATTCTTCATGTGGAGGATACACAACTGGAGCCCTGGTGTCAGAGAAGAAAATTTCATAGCTTTGATAATAATTTCATAGCTAATTCACATGTGTTTATGTTTCTGCCTTTTGTTTTGTTTTCTTCTGGCAACATCTATTTCTGGCCTAGAACTCCTTGATGAAGACAGATGTTGATACTTTGGATCATTTGCACAAATTACAAGGCTTTGCAGAGCATTTCAAAATGAGTTTCAAACTAGGTTATTGATTAAAAAGAAAAAGAAAAACCTAAGAGTTAGCAGGACCTTATTCTTAGCCTAAGAATATTTTCTTTTTTCTTTCATTTCTTTCTTTTATTTTTGTTTTATAGAGACAGAATTTCTCTATGTAGTCTTGGCTGTCCTGGAACGTATGTTGTAGATCAGATTGGTCTCAAATGCACAGAGATCTGCCTACTTCTGCCTCCTGAGTACTGGGACTAAAGGAATGCACCACTACCACCACCTAGGTCTCATAAAGATTAAGTACAGGGTATCTAGTCTATGAGCCTAAGAGTAGCCCTGTGAGCAGTTAAGTTTTGACAGAAATCTAAAGAGGAGACTGATCTCAGGGCCACATGGCTCATTTTCCAAAAATGTCCCCTTTCCTCTCATTGTATAATTGTATTCCTAAAATATTAACCACACGTTCATTCTTCTTCTATAATCTCACTTAACTGCTGCGTGCTCAGAAAAAGAAACAAAAACCAAACAACAAAATAACCATGATAACATGATATACCGAACAGAGTAGAACATCCTTTAAGAACTTCAGACCCAGTCTTGCCCCATTTGCAGCAGTTCTCAAACTGGCTGAGTAGGTCGTTGTCACAATGTTGCTGTAAATAAACTTTCATTTAAAAACCTTTTACATTGAAAGAACTCTTCTTGTCTGATAGTCATTCTTTGTGGTGTTGAACTCTTTAACACTGCCTGCATGTTGTATATATGTTTGAATGAATTTATAATAAACTAAATTGTTACTCATCTTTAAAACTTACAAACCAAGATCTGATTGCCATTATAGATTGTGTAGTTGTTGATAAGCTACAGGAAATAAAGCAGATGACCACCTTTCCACTTCTACTCTGAGATCCTTCTCCTCCCTGAGAACTAGCAACCAGGAGGTTTTCCTGCACTCCTTTGGCTTCTCCCATTTCCTTCCAGGTTCTGTGTATAGCCTTTCATCTCTTCACTAGCTAAGTATGGACAGTTGTATATTTGTGTGTTCAAAGTTTCATCCTTGCAACATGTTATTACCCTTGTTATCAGTGCCAAGTTAACCCTCATGGCTTCCTAGTTCTCTATATATTCCTATTCTCCAAGAAGTTCTTCAAGAGGAATAGATGCTATGTCCAAGAAGGGCTACATCGCTGATCCCTGACATGCAGGTAAGACGATGACATTTACCTAGGATGCTGCAAAAGAATGAAGGGGGAGGCCCCTTCTGCATATGAAAGGTGTGTAGTCACTGTATTCTCTTATTCTGCTGTCAAGAAAGGACATTTTTTGTCCAAGCATTGGGCTACTCTTCTGGCCTCCGTTTAGCACAAAGCTGAACACAAAGTTATCCCATTCTGTGGGAAAAAGATGACAAACGCAATCAGCATTTTGAAAAACATCTTTATTGCTACTGTATGTGACAAAACAGTATTTTTATGACCAGCAGGATTTGCCAAGATGTTGCTGGCACACGATGAACCCTATTGACTCCTCGGAAACACAGGTACTACTTTTGGGGGTGGCTTCATTCATCTGAGTGGCAAAGTTGTTCAGGGTACCAGGTGTAGCATTGCTGAGCAGTAACTCCTTATATTTTTTCCTATATTTAGCTCTCATATTTTTAAACCAAGCCTGAAATCAGACCAAGATAGAGGCTGATTAATCATACTGAACAGTTAATATTATGATGTGAAGACACATCTTGCAACTTCATGTGGAACATTCTTTCCTTCACAGCAGAACAAAGGTTATAATTGCTCACAAACATTTTAGGGCTTCCAGTATTACCCAGGGTGCAGGATGTGCTCATAGCATGGGAGAGTCCACTTTCAATCCTGTCACCACCAAAACCTATCAAATTTACTTAGCACACACAGTACCACTTCTGTAGAAGCCTTCAGAAAACAAACTGTTTGACAAACTCTGGACATGATTAGGGTCATTCTATAGACAGACTTTCAAAGCAGTCAAACCGTGCCTTATTCATAATGAAAAAGAATTGACACATGGTACTAAGCTGAGAAATTTACATTCAGAGCTGCAGTTGTCTACCATCTTACCAAAACCTTACAAAAGAGAACCAGCTCTTATCCCACATCATTTTCACCTTAAACAGTTTTCCTCGTTGTGTATAAAGGGAAGTCATCCCCCACTCCATATTTATTCACTCATTCTGTTAGCTGTGTGCATGTGTTTAGTGTTTAGTAATTTAATACAAGTGAAATGTCTGTTAACACTTCTTGCCATCTCATAAATATTTTTCATTCTCATAAATATTTCATGCTCACCCTGAGTTGCAACTTAACCCCAGACAGAAATACTCTGCAGAGGACTCCCAGTGGAGGGGTAAGGACAGCAATCTACTCACAATACCTTCAGCCCAAAATGTGTCCTGCCTACAAGATGTGCAGGGACAAAGATGGAACAGAGAGGGACTGGTCAACCAATGACTGGCCTGAGTTGAGACCCATCCCATTGGCAAGAACCAATCCCTGACACTATTAATGATACTCTGTTATGCTTTCAGACAGGAACCTAGTCAACTGAGAGGCTCCACCTAGTAGCCAATGGAAGGAGATGCAGAGACCCACATTCCAACATTAGATGGAGCTAAGAGAGTCTTATGAAAGAATTGGGAGAAAGATTGCAGGATCTGAAGAGTACAGGAACTCCACAGGAAGACCAACAAAGTCAACTAACCTGGACCCTTGGAGGCCACAGAAATTGAACCAACCAAAAATCAAGCATGGGCTGGACCTAAGGCCACTGCACACATTCAACAGATGTTCGGCTTGGTCTTCATGTGGATCCTCCAACAACTGGAGTGGGGGGCTATCCCTAAAGTTGTTGCCTGTCTGTGGAATCCATTCAACTAACTGGGCTGTCTTGTCTGGCCTCAGTGGGAGAGGATGCACCTGGTCTTGCAGCAACTTGATGTGCCAGGGTGGGGTTGGGGGAGATACTCAGGGATGGCTCCCCCTTCCCAAAGGAGAATGGGAGGGGAAAATGGGGAAGAGTCTGCATGAGAAGGTACTGGAAGGGGACTGATATTGGGATATAAAGTGAATAAATAATTAAATAAATAAAAAAGAAATATTCTGCAGAGGATCCTTTTGTCACACATATGTCAGTATCAATTAGGGGACATGCAGGTGTGTATGACATGCGTACATCCATAGCTATACCTATGTATGCTATAGCTGGACATTCATAAACCCTGTTTCTTTCCCACAGAGAAGACCTAGTTTCTTCCATTTGTTTTCCTTTGGAAAACATGCTCCTTTACTGCTACAAATAAGGAAGAAATACTAGCTGGAGTTTCCTTTTTTAAAAAACCCTTTCTATTCTAAGAACAAATTAGTGTGACTCTTGCTAGACACAGGAGTTCCGACTGTGTAAGGCAAGGCTGTGCCTGTCTTGACCCAAGTCTGAGATGGAGTACCAGGCTGAACTTGTACCAACCTTCACCTTGCATTCGTCCACATGAATGAGGTCTGCAAGTGCTTTTCTGTGGAGAGAAAAAGAACATAGATTAGCCATTGCCACTGGGGGAGGGAAGGAAAGTGCACCTGTATAATTTCTTCATATTTTTATTTTGCTATCTGTGCCCAACTCAGCAAGTTCTTTTTTCTTTTCTTTTCTTTTTTACAGAGAGGACTGTTTAGATTTGGCTTCATCTTGTCAAAGCATCAAAGGTTGTCTTAAGAACTCCCTGGTGTAGCCAGGGAGATTGCTCAGTGGGTAAGGGGACATGACGAAATTCCTGAGGATCTGGTTTTAGTCCCTGGACCCCACAGGATGGAATAAAGTCCCCCAACTTCTCCTCTGATCTCTGCATGTCGGTTGTTGTGCTCACACATGTAATTGAAGTAAAAACCTAATAAAGAACTATAGTTGAGAAACAGAACTGAGTCTATCATATGTGTTTGCTTACAGGCGTATCCATTTTTTTTGTGTGTGCAGCTATGCTTGTTTTTATGGGGATGGGTATAAAAATGCAGGAAGACACACTTGAATGGCAGTCACCATGTTCTAAAAATGACTACATTCATTATATATAATATTGTATATCTAATATTATTTAATTGTATGTAATAATGTTAGATATTATATTATTTTATATCACATATATTAATATTATATACATACAAGTAGACAAACACAACACACAAGTGCTCCAGACAGCAGGTCTAGTACAGGTGTTAAATTTGGCAGTTTCTTCTTCCCTTTGACCTTGTTGAGGCAAGGTTTTTCCTGTTGTTTCTGAGGCTATGCTGCCTACTAGATCTATCTGCCTCACCATATTGTGGGCTCTCCCTTGCGTGCCTGCCATCTGCCTGTAGGACTGATGAGATTTAGACACTCATCATTGCTTCTGGCTTTCTAATTGGGTTCCATGAGCAAACAGATCTGCAGGCTTGTGTTTTAAGTACTTTTACCCCATGAGCCATCTCTTCAAGCTTCCACTCCTTTTTTTGATACAATATATGTGACACTGGTCCCATATTCACTGTGGTCACTGTGGTGATCCCCCAGCTTCAGGCCTCTCTCCCTTCCTACGGATGGTACTTTGTTTTTTCTTTCACCAGGAGGGAACGGAGTAACTGATTACTCAAAATAGAAAACATAGAATTAATATAGCCAGCAATTCAGCTTCTTGGTATATACCACAAAAGACTTAAAACTTGTAAAAGAGCTGTTTGTTCATAGAAGCAAACAAAGCATGTGGGTCACAGACCAAACTCATTCAGCTATCTCTTTACATGGGGTGATAAAAGGAAGTGGATTAGAAAGATATGCGATGCTTTTGAGACATTCAGCTTCAAGAAAGCAAAGATTCTACCACATGTAGAAACATACACATGAGCACTGAAGACACTCTTAAGAGCAACAAGGTAGTCTGAAAGGAGGAAGCTCTACAGGATAGCCTGCCTGTGGCAGCACCTCAGGACAGAAAGACAAAACGTGCAATAGGCCAGAGGGAGGCCGTGGACAAAGATTTAATAAGTAAGAGGTTTAGTTTTAGCATCATAAATACTCTCAAAAACTTTCTCCAAAGGTTTGGAAAACCCTGCATGCTCTGTACTTTAGACTTGGCTTAGACAGGGGCTTTTGTGTTTTTTTCTAAGACCACCATAAAGTGAAAGAAACGCATCACCACGGGTGTTATGGAAGCTTGTTTCTTTGTCCAAAGAGCATGAAGTTTGACTTTTAGCCTCAGAGGCTAACTTCCTCACCCCCACCATAAATTCAGCTGAAGATTTCATGTTTCAGGGCCAAGAAGGGAAGCTGACCAAGCCAAGTACCAAACTAACGTGACCTATGAAGGAGGCTGAGGTAGGACTTCAGGTTCCTAAGTTCAAGTACTGGTTGGGGCTAGACGGAGAGCAAATCCACCTTTGTTAATGCACTGTCTGTCTTAAGTTATAATGTAAAATGGACTCGGGATTCAACTTGGGGAAAGAGAACTAACTGACTTACCATTTCTAGGGCTTCTGAATTCAATACTCAGGATGCATTTCTGCTTGTTTTGGTTTTGTTTTTTTAAATGAAGATGTGGGCACCAGGACAGAGTAAAGGAGCCCGAAGTCACGTAAGAAAACAGATTCTGAAGAAAAGCAGGTCCTTACCTTCGGTATGCATCAGGATACTGTGTCTCTTGGAAAGCCTTCTCCAGTTCACACAGTTGGGCATAGGTGAACTTGTGGTGCTTTATTTGCCTGTTGTTGGAGCAAAGAGAAACTGCTCCAGTTGCTTTCCCAGGCTCTTTGGGACAGGTTTGTGTTTCCTTCCTAGTTTCATGGCTGTGGTTTTTAAAGCTCAGGTGGTCTTCCTGGCCTAGCTCATGCAGGACTCTTACACCTCTTCCAAAGCGGCAACGGGCTGCTGCTGCAGCGGCCCTCTGCTGAGATTCAGTCATTATTTCTTCCTCATAGAAGCTCACCCCATAATAGTCGAGGTCGAAGTAGAAGTATTTGCTCTCCATTGCTAGAGCTTTGCAGATGGAGCCTTCTCTGGAGTACCTCCCAGATCACAGGAGAAAATCCTGCGCATGTCCCACACTCCCACATTTAACTGGCTCCTGGGTGTGGCTAAACTTAGGCACGGAAGTGGGGGGTTGGGTCTGTGTGGGCGTAAAGAGGAGAATCCACCCCACGGGGTCACATAGTTGCCATTAGGAAGTCTGACAAAAGGGCTGCTTCAAACAAGATGCTGAGTTTCGGATATATTCCAGAAAGGAGACCTGAGTTGGACCTGGATTCAGGCACCTCCCTGGGTCCCCAGAGAGGCCACGAGGGGGACTAAGAATGGATATTTGAGGTTATTTGGAGGCAGAGAATAGGGTAGGGATACTAATTCAAAAGAACACTGTCAAGCTTGGGGAACATCTCATGGCTTCACTTTCCAATTTCACAACCCAATGTTCTCCATGCTGGAATTAAATTGACATTATGGGTTAGGGGCTTCTTCTCCATATTTCTTTTGAAGACACTGAATGTAGAGTTGGCTTGGTCCAACTAGTCACAGGAGCAGAATTTAAAGCATTTTCCTTGGTAAGATCCAGTAACAAAGAAACCCCAATGATCACTGTGAGAATGTCACCCCTGTATAGGGGTGATCACAGACAAAGTGCCAAGGTAGCATGGGGGTCCTGCCCTCTTTGTGTTGCAGGGAAGATTAAAACTTCAAATCAAGAGAGTATTAGAACAACTCTCTAGACTAGAACATTTTACACAAGGGTTAAAGAAATTCATACACTAGGCAGATACACTAGGCATACACTAATCAGATAATTTCAGAATTATCAGTGTGGTCTTTAGGATATTGCTCAGTGGTGAAAAACTTCTTGCCGAGGGTGAGTGAGGGACTTTGTTCTAAGCCTAGCACTGAAAACAAATAAAAGATGTAGCTCTACAGAAAAGATGTTTTTGGTGTACTTGGAATTCTTTTGGTGGGAAAAGGATCATCTTTGTGTCCAACAAAGGAGCACAGGAACAAAGTAAAAGTATATTGGCAAGAGAATTTCTTTTTGTAAGAGTGTGTGCTGGAATCCAAAACAGGCCAGTGAGAGTGCTTGGCCAAGATGAACTCTGTCTTTCATCTCTGACTAGGTGGTGATGGTCTATCATCCCATTGGTGGGAACTTAAGTTTAGATTTTGAGTGAATTGGTTAATCACTACAAAAGGGAAGGGGGTTGGGGTTCAGGAAATAGGGGCCCATATCAGGCTAACTTTGATAAAAGAAAACCTAGTTTTCGTACCAGAAAGGGTTTCATTATTAAGAAATTCTAAAATATCAAATGCAATCATTTTTGTTTCATCATAGGAGGTTCTTGCAACCTGGAGAGACATAGTATAACCAAAGATTATAGAGTTGCAGAACTGCAGGCTGAGCACGATTACAGCAAAGATTATTTCTGCAAAAAAAAAAAAAAAAAAAAAAAAGTCTGGTTTTAGAGCCAGGGAGGTAGGTCTGTGGGCAAAGTGCTTGTTACCAGTACCTGATGACTTGACTTCAGATCTCAGAAACTATGCTGAAGCTAGACGGATTGGGTTTGAAATATTGTTCAGTGAGTAAAGAGGCCTGCACCAAGCCCAATGATTTGAGTCCAATCTCCTGGACCCAATGCTGGAAGGAGAGAATCAACTCTCAACAAGTTATTTTCTGCCACACACACACACACCATGGTATATGTGTACATGCATGCTACTGTGTAATAGGCTTTTTTCTGGAGAGATACAACACACACACACACACACACACACACACACACACACACACCTACTTATTCATTCCATAAGGGAAGCCAGTGACAGACCAAAGTAATAATTGTACCAATGCCCAATTTGGTCAACCAATGAGCTTTTTAAAAAAAAAAAAAATTGGAGTTATTAACAGGAGTAGGAGTGAGCAGTTCCTTATGAGGAACAGAGATAACACCAAAGTGGCTATATCACGAAAAAGCTTACCCTAACACAAGTGAAGACTCCCCTAACCCTGTACTGCTGGAGCTCTCTATGAAGGTTGCAGGTAGCTTGACTCCGTAAATACCTCTTTTCTTCCCCCCAGTTTGGCTTCTCAGAGTCTCATCTCCTTGAAATTGTTTAATCCCTTTTCTACTGCTAAGTAGTGGCCCCCAAGAAACCTCCAAGCTTCCTCCCTGTTGTCTCCAACACGTGGCCTTTTGTTCACTCACTGGAGTTCATGAGCCTCTTTTTACTTTTTACTTCCTGGAAAGGAATATTGCTATTCACACACACACACACACAGAGAGAGAGAGAGAGAGAGAGAGAGAGAGAGAGAGAGAGAGAGAGAAGTAGGTATGGCTAATTGGCTAGTTTTGTAGTACAGAGACAGATTTCCTTCTATTGAATGGATCTTATATCCATTTAGAAACTTGTGGTTACCCCCAAGATATGAATGCCACTATTGCATTGTTGGCTTATCTTTCTGTGGTTGTCATTGGTGTACTTCGTAGGATTTATAGCTGAGTAGGACTATTGATTCCTTTTCTCCTTTGGCAGCATGTGTAGCTCCATTTGACTTCACAAGAGCTATTCCTCAGGGACAAGGCTTTCAGGTCAGGTTATTTCCAGCTTGATTCCTGTGCTGCCTCAACTGTATAGTATCTGCAGCAATTTCTGGGAGACACCAAGGGCAACAGCAATATCTTATAATGGTCTGGGGAGTTTCTTTGACATAACTCTGGTCAATATCTCAAAAGGAGATTTCCCTTGCTTGGTACTAAGGTCATAATAACCATCCTGATGTATTGCAAAGTGACACCAAACCATGCTTTTAGTTTACATTTCCTTAATGCCTAATGGTGATTAATACTGTCCCACACTGCATTTGCTATGTAGCTTTCTTTACCTTTTCTGTACATGAAAGAGTTTTGTTTCTGTTATTTTGATAAAATATACTGACAAAAAGTAATGTAAGGTCAATTATCAGCTACAGTCCATAAACTGCAGAGACGTCAAGGCAGGAACTCTCATCAGCATGTCACATCCACAGTGAAGAAGTGAGAGGGAATAAACACATGCATGCTTCTGGTACTTGGCTAATTTTCTCTACTTTTATACAGTCTAGGGCCCAAAACAAGGGAATGATGCCACCCACTCTCAGGTTCGTTTCCCCATGTCAATTAATGTAAGATGGTCCCTCACAGACACAGCCAAGGCCAACCTGAGCTACATAATCCCTGAGTGCAGTGCTCTCCCCAGGTGAATCTAAGCTGTGTCAAGTTGTCAATTCAAACTAACCACCACAATGACCTAAAACAGTAAACTATAGTTGTTTATTTTCACTGAATTATTCAATTTGAATATATTTTATAGAGATTGATATTTGTGTGTGTGTGTGTGTGTATGTGTGTGTGTGTGTTCTTGTCACCAGGAAAGAGTTTAATTAAAACCACTGTGCACTATCGTTACCAATTTGAAGAAACATTTTATTTTATTTTTTTAAAATGTCCTAAAGGAGTAGACCAGCAGGACAGTTTATCAGGTAAGGATGCTTGCTTGCTGCCAGGCCTGATGTCTTGAGTTCAAGCTGTTCTAATACTAATGAGCTCTAGTTGTGTTTAGCTCTGAGCATCGAGAAGAAAGTCCTCGCTGTGTAATTCAATGAAAAGACTGAACAGCTCCATCCTCAAGTATTAATTTTCAGGATGATCACCACTGAGGGGGCACAGAGCTGTAGGTGGATGCTTTGGGGGCCTGGTAGGTGGGGTCAGTGACTAGGTGAGAGGCAATAGGAATTGTAGAATGAGCAGTCTGCTGAAATGGTCATTGTGGTTGCAGAAACTATGCCCATGGTGACCCTATTGGGTCTAGGAGAAGGGATGAGAGCAAGGTAAACTGTTGATGGCATGCCATTGGGTTGTACCACTGTACTGTGGTGAATGGCACAAGTGGGTACTATACAGAGACTGGGTATACTATGTAGGCATATGGAGTCTGCTGTGGGTAGACACTTCTCATGGGACACATGGCTGTCTGGTAGGGGCTATGGGAGGAGAAGTATGGTGTCATAGCCCCTCTGATAGGGAAACAGACACTTTGTAAGGTATGCCAGGAGTGTGGCCTGGATAGCCTATTCCTTTGGCATTTGCATAGGGAACCACAGAAGAACCAGGGTTATAAACAAAATTTGTGCTTTCAAGAACACAACTTGACCTATGTGCATGCCTGTCAGAGCCAGCACTGCCATCAGTGCTGAATTAATTCTCATTAAAAAACAAAAGTCATTATATGAATTTTGACCTGAAATTAAGATGGAATTGGAACAAATTTATGAACAGAGGGGTGAGAGGCTCACATGCCTTACCCAGTGCTTAGTTTAAAGTTGTGAAAGAGCAAGAAACAGTTTTCTTTATACCACTGTCAAATAGTCTATGCTCTCATAAATAATCCCTCAACCTTGCCAATGTAAGTATCCATCATTAAATTCACCGAGTCACACCACAAGATACATTAATGTGGGGGGGACTAGTTGGGAAGAGGAATGGAAAAGAGGTGGTAACTGGGTGATGAGTGTGATCAAAATACACTTTTATGTATGAAACTGTAATAATGAAATTTATTATTATACAATTACTATATGCTAATTAAAAGTTAAAAAAACTTACAGCTTCCCAACGCACAACATATTCATGTATGAAAATGTAAAAAAAATGCTTTTAAAAAGAAGTCTTAACTGAAACAAAAAATAATTGAGAGCTATGGTGTTTGAAGGACTATGAAATATTGGTATGCTTAACTGTTTGGTACGATTAAATGATTGTGTAGAAATTTAGATTGTATGAATTATTTAAAGATTTTAAAATCCTATTTGCACTTCATATTAAAGCATATTTAAACAATAGTCTAAAAATGTTGTTGAGGGTTCGGGAGAGATGGCTCAGAGGTTAAGAGCCTGGCTGCTCTTCCAGAGGTCCTGAAATTGAGATCTGGCGCCCTCTTCTGGCCTGCAGGCATACATGCAGGCAGATCGATGTATACATAACAAATAAATCTTAGAAAAGATTTTTGAAAGTCTATACATATACTTCTGCCTTTTAAAAATACAAATTGTTTTAAAGAAGCATTTATGCTCAGCATTGATGACTTTAAAATTAAAATATTGATTAACTATTTAAAGGACTAAACACTGAAATGGGTCAGCAGTTTAAAAGCACTTGCTCTTCTTACAGAGAACCTGGGTTCGGTTCCCAGCACCTACATGTCAGCACAAAACAGTCCATACCTCCAGCTCCATGGGAATCTGATGCACTATTCTGGCCTCTATCAACACTGCATACATGAGCACAGCATACATGTATGCTGTACATACACATAGAGAAAATACTCATACACACGTTTTTTAAAAAGGAAAGAAGAAATCACCAAAGATGTTCTAATTCCCACAGGATCAAACATCCATGTCTAATTTAGTTCAGGTTTAGTCTTCCACACAGCTTTCCAGAAGCTTTTTCATTCCCTTCAGCATTGGATGGGTGTCAAAAGAAGCCCAGGGTCCATGCTCCAAGGCCTACAAACTTGCAGAGCCCATGGTGAGCCTATTCTTGTCTGATATTCCTGCTCCTAATCTTGAGACTGGGACATTCTTCTTCAGTCCTTGGGTCACTTCATCCAAATCTCTCTGAAGCTGGACAGCAACTGCTCCTTGTGCCTATGATCTGAACTGTGGCCCTAAGCACCTCTTTTCTCAACTATAAGGGTCATTTCTTACATGCTTGGCAAACATGTAACCTCTCTCACATGGACAAGACCACCTGTAGCAGTGTCAAAGAGCTTGCAACCCTATAGAATCCCTGACATTGAAATACTGACACTTCCCATTTCCCTCCCCGCCTGCCCTGTGCCCTTTCCCATGCTTTCCTTCACTCCATCCAGGCCACAGCCCTTTCTTCATCCTGCTCTTTCCAGTCTCAGCTTCCCCTCTCCCTTCACGAAGTGCCCTGGTCCTGCTGTTCTCCCTTATGACCCCTGCCTGAAGTAGGCAAGGCCAGCACACTCACTGGCATTTTCCTCCATCTTCACTGCATGGTGTGCTTTTACCACCCCCTGCTGTCTTGAGCTCATGGCGGGGAGGAGCCTGACATCCAGTCTCTCCTGAGCTCTTTGAGTCTGGGCCTGAGCTCTGAACTTCTGACTTTGTGTCTGCCTGGTCCAGGTTTAGCAAAGCTCATGCTCAGTCAGTTGAGCTGTCCTGCATAGCTGAGCACTCTCACTATCTGCTTTGTGTTCTTACTCATGCATACACCCAACAGAAGTCTGGAGACTCTGGCCTGACATAGGCAAAGTCTTCTTACCTTGATTCAGCCAGGATTCTCCCTTACTATGGTGGGGATCCTGTGAGTAGTTTTCCATCCACAGTTCCCTATCCTATTCCTTGGTTATGAATTTTTACTTTTCCAGTTTAGAGTACAGTGAATATCAATCCCAGAATTCACTGTGAAGCCTGACTGCAGCTGTCTGTACATTCACCTCTTTTCCCCACCTTAAATGTATGCATCTGGGAGCACCAATGAGTGTCAGACAACGGAGAGGCTAGGCAGCCTCTGATTTGATCTTGACCAAACTCACCTCTCCTTGTATCTATCTTGAGAGCTCCCCTGGAATCCAGCCTTCCTGTCCAAATTTCAGAAACAGGCAGTAAGTTTTCCTTTTATGCTTCTGTTGCTATAACTGAGACAGAATCAGTTGTACCTGTACATGTTTCATGACTATTTTCACTTCTGAACTGTTGACCTCATATCCATTGATAAATAATCCTAAACTGTGGCTCCTGACAGATTCTCTGAAACTCTGTAAGGACAGACTTGACTCCTGAGGATTAATTCTACTCTTCACATGTCTTTTGAAAGTCTCTAGGCTCAAATACTTTTGCTTCTTATTCTGCCTTATGTGGGCATTATTCCCAGGTGTATTGAACCGGAGATGTTTTCCTAGGTCTTGAGTAGGATCTTTTGGTCTGTGTAATCAAGTTTCTCCTATCATACAGCTGTTTGTGAGACCAGAAAACCTTGTCCTGGAGTGGATTCAGGTCAAAGAAAGCAGTATAGAATTGTTCTTGATTCTTTAGGGAGAGTTATTCTGGGGAGCAGGTGGTGCAACTCTGAGCACAGTAGCTTCTTAGTTTTCCCTCTGTTTGATGCACCTAGTCTTAAACCAACCCTACAAAACAACACAAATAGGGATTAGTTAAAATATTAAATAGTTTTCTAATGACAGAACAGATCATGTAACAAGATTTGAGGAAACTTTTTTTTGATACTTTATTTGCATTTCAAATGTTTCCCACTTTCCAGATCTCCATTTTGGAACCCCCTATACCCTCCCCACTCCCCAGCATCTATGAGGGTATTCCCCCACCCAGCCACCCACCCACCCACTCTAGTCTTCCCTCCTTGGTATCTTGGCATTCTCCTATACTGGAGCATCTAACACCCTCAGGCCCAAGGGCCTCTCCTCCCCCTGATGGCTAACAAGACCCTCCTCTGCCACATATGTGGCCAGCACCATGGGTCCCTCCATGTGTATTCTTTGGTTGGTGATCCAGTCTCCGGAAGCATCCGGAGGTCAGGCCAGTTGACACTGCTGCTCCCTCCATGGGGCTGCCAACTCCCTCAGCTCCTTCAGTCCCTTCTCCAACTCCTCCATCTTGGACCTCATGCGCAGCCCAATGGTTGTTGTGAAGTGATTCTTGGGTATTCCGAACTTTTAGGCTAATAACCACTTATCAGTGAATACATACCTTGTTCATTCTTTTGTGACTGAGTTACCTCTCTCAGGATGATATGTTCAAGTTCCATCCATTTGCCTGTGAATTTCATGAAGTCATTGTTTTTAATAGCTGTGTAGTATTCCATTGTGTAAATGTACCACATTTTCTGTATCCATTCTTCTGTTGAGGGACATCTGGGTTGTTTCCAGCTTCTGGCTATTATAAATATGGCTGCTATGAACATAGTGGAGCATGTGTCCTTATTACATGATGGAGCATCTTCTGGGTATATGCCCAGAACCGGAATAACTGGGTCCTCAGGTAGTATTATGTTCATATTTCTGAAGGTCTGCCAAACTGATTTCCAGAGAGGTTGTACCAGCTTGCAATCCCACCAGCAATGGGGGAGTGTTCCTCTTTCTCCACATTCTCACAAACATCTGCTGTCATGAGAGTTTTTGATCTTAGCCATTCTGACTGGTGTGAGGTGGAATCTCAGGGTTGTTTTGGTTTGCATTTCCCTGATGACTAAGGATGTTGAACATTTCTTTAGATGCTTCTCAGTCCTATGAGTTTCCTCAGTTGAGAAGCCAGGCAGTGGTGGCACATGCCTTTAATCCCAGCACTTGGGAGGTACAGTCAGGTGGATTTCTGAGTTTGAGGCCAGCCTGGTGTACAGAGTGAGTTCCAGGACAGCCAGGGCTACACAAAGAAACCCTGTCTCGATAAAACCAAAACCAAAACCAAAACAAACAAAACAAAGCAAAACAAAAGAGAGAGAGAGAGAGAATTTTGTTTAGCTCTGTTCCCTATTTTTTGATAGGGTTATTTGGATCTCTGGAGTCTAACTTCTTGAGTTCTCTCTATATATTGGATATTAGCCCTCTTTCAGACGAAGGATTGGTTATTTTCCCAATCTGTTAATTTCTGTTTTGTCCAATTTACAGTGTCCTTTGCCTTACAGAAGCTTTGTAATTTCATGAGGTCCCATTTGTCTATTCTTGATCTTAGAGCATAAGCCCTTGGTGTTCTGTTCAGGAACTTTTCCCCTGTGCCCATGTGTTTGAGACTCTTCCCCAGTTTCTCTTCTATTAGATTCAGTGTATCTGGTTTTATGTGGAGGTCCTTGATCCACTTGGACATGAGCTTTGTACAGGGAGATAGGAATGGATCAATTCGCAATCTTCTACATGTAGACCACCAGTTGATCCAGCACCATTTGTTGAAGATGATGTCTTTTTTCCACTGTATGGTTTTAGCTCCTTTGTCGAAGATCAAGTGACCATAAGTGTGTGGGTTCATTTCTGGGTCTTCGATTCTATTCCATTGATCTACCTGCCTGTCGCTGTACCATGCAGTTTTTATCACTACTGCTCTGTAGTACAGCTTGAGGTCAGGGATGCTGATTCCCCCAGAAGTCCTTTTATTGTTGAGAATAGTTTTTGCTATCCTGGGTTTTTTGTTATTCCATATGAATTTGAAAATTGCTCTTTCTAAGTGTATGAAGAATTGAGTTGGGATTTTGATGGGAATTGCATTGAATCTGTAGATTGCTTTCAGCAGGATGGCCATTTTAACTATATTAATCCTGCCAATCCATGAGCATGGGAGATCTTTCCATCTTCTGAGGACTTCTTCCATTTCTTTCTTCAGAGACTTGAAGTTCTTGTCGTACAGATCTTTCAGTTGTTTGGTTAGAGTCACACCAAGATACTTTATATTGTTTGTGACAATTGTGAAGGGTGTCATTTCCCTAATTTCTTCCTCAGCCTGTTTATCCTTTGAGTATAGGAAGGCTACAGATTTGTTTGGGTTAATTTTATATCCGGCCACTTTGAGGGAGCAGTTCTCTGGTGGAGTTTTTCCGGGCCACTTAAGTATACAATCATATCATCTGCAAATAGTGATATTTTGATTTCTTTCTTTCCAATTTGTATCCCTTTGACTTCCTTTTGTTGTCTAATTGCTCTAGCTAGAACTTCAAGTACTATATTGAATAGATAGGGAGAGAGAGGGCAGCCTTGCCTAGTCCCTGATTTTAGTGGGATTGTTTCGAGTTTCTCTCCATTTAGTTTGATGTTGGCCACTGGTTTGCTGTATATTGCTTTTACTATGTTTAGATATGGGCCTTGAATTCCTGATCTTTCCAATACTTTTATCATGAAGGGATGTTGAACTTTGTCAAATGCTTTTTCAGCATCTAACGAAATGACCATTTGTTTTTTTTTTTTTTCCTTTGAGTTTGTTTATGTAGAGGATTACACTGATGGATTTCCAGATACTGAACCATCCCTGCATCCCCGGGATGAAGCCTACTTGATCATGGTGAATGATCATTTTGATGTGTTCTTGGATTCAGTTTGTGAGCATTTTATTGAGTATTTTTGCATTGATATTCATAAGGGAAATTGGTCTAAAGTTTTCTTTTATTGTTGGGTCTTTGTAAGGTTTTGGTATCAGTGTAAGTATGGCCTCCTATAATGAATTGGGTAGTGTTCCTTCTGTTTCTATTTTGTGGAATACATTGAAGAGTATTGGGATTAGGTCTTCTTTGAAGGTCTGATAGAATTCTGAACTAAACCCATCTGTTCCTTGGCTTTTTTTTTTTTTTTTTTTTTTTTTGGTTGGGAGACTTTTAATGACTGCTTCTATTTCTTTAGGGGTTATGGGACTGTATAGATGGTTTATGTGATCCTGACTTAACTTTGGTATTTGGTATCTTTCTAAAAAATTTTCCATTTCATCCAGATTTTCCAATTTTGTTGAGTATAGGCTTTTGTAGTAGGATCTGATGATTTTTTGAATTTTCTCAGAATCTGTTTTATATCTCCCTATTCATTTCTAATTTTGTTAATTTTGATACTGTCTCTGTGCCCTCTGGTTAGTCTGGCTAAGGGCTTATCTATCTTGTTGATTTTCTCAAAGAACAAGCTCCTGGTATTTTAATTCTCTGTATAGTTCTTTTTGTTTCTACTTGGTTGATTTCAGTCCTTAATTTGATAATTTCCTGCCTTTTACTCCTCTTGTGTGTATTAGCTTCTTTTTGTTTTAGAGTTTTCTGGTGTGCCGTTAAGCTGCTAGTATATGCTCTCTCCAGTTTCTTTTTGGATGCCTTCAGAGCTATGAGTTTTCCTCTTAACCCTGCTTTCATTGTGTCCCATAGGTTTGGGTATGTTGTGCTTTCATTTTCATTAAATTCTAGGACGTCTTTAATTTCTTTCTCTATTTCTTCCTAGACCATGTTATCATTGAGTAGAGCGTTGTTCAGCTTCTGTGTGTATGTGGGCTTTCTGTTGTTGTTGTTGCCATTGAAGACCAGCCTTAATCTGTAGTGATCTGATAGGAGGCATGAAATTATTTCAATCTTCTTATATCTGCTGAGGTTTGTTTTGTTACTAATTATACGATCAGTTTTGGAGAAGGTATCATGAGATGCTGAGAAGAAGGTATATTCTTTTGATGCAGGATGAAATGTTTATAGATATCTTTTAAATCCATTTGGTTCATAACACCTACTAGTTTCACTGTGTCTCTGTTTAGTTTGTGTTTCCAAGATCTGTCCATCGCTGAGAGTGGGGTGTTGAAGTCTCCCACTATTATTGTGTGAGGTACAATGTGTGCTTTGAGCGTTAGTAAAGTTTCTTTTATGAATGTGGGAGCTCTTGCATTCAGGGCATAGATGTTCAGAATTGAAAGTTCTTGATAGGTTTTTCCTTTGGTGAGTATGAAGTGTCCTTCCTCATCCTTTTTGTTGACTTTTTGTTTAAAGTCGATTTTATCCAATATTAGAATGGCTACTCCAGCCTGTTTCTTGGGACCATTTGCCTGGAAAATTGTTTTCCAGCCCTTTACTCTGAGGTAGTGTTTGTCTTTAACATGGAGGTGAGTTTCCTGGATGCAGCAAAATACTGGGTCCTGTTTATGGATCCAGTCTGTCAGTCTATGTCTTTTTATTGTGGAATTGAGTCTATTGAAATTTAGAGATATTAAGGAATAGTGATTGTTGCTTCCTATTATTTTCAATGTTATTTTTATGTTTGTG
This sequence comes from Rhynchomys soricoides, assembly GCA_019843965.1. NCBI lineage: Eukaryota > Metazoa > Chordata > Mammalia > Rodentia > Muridae > Rhynchomys > Rhynchomys soricoides. The sequence goes on from JADRCH010006657.1 coordinate 67,174, forward strand.
TGGCTATCGCCTTTTGAGTTTGTTGAAAGATTAATTTCTTGCTTTTTCTGGGGTATAATTTCCCCTCTTGGTTTGGCGTTTTCCATCTATTATGCTTTGTAGTGCTGGGTTTGTGGAAACATATTGTGTAAATTTGGTTTTGTCAAAGAATATTTTGGTTTTACCATCTATGATAATTGAAAGTTTTGTTGGGTATAGCAGCCTGGACTGGCATTTCTGTTCTCTTAGTGTCTGTATGAGATCTGCCCAGGATCGTCCAGCTTTCATAGTCTCTGGTGAGAAGTCTGGTGTAATTCTGATAGGTCTGCCTTTATATGTTACTTGAATCTTTTTCCCTTACTGCTTTTAATATTCTTTTTCTATTTTGTGTATTTGGTGTTTTGACTATAATGTGACGGGAGCAATTTCTTTTCTGGTCCAGTCTATTTGGAGTTCTGTAGGCTTCTTGTATATTTATGCTCATCTCTTTCTTTAGGTTAGGGAAGTTTTCTTCCATAATTTTGTCGAAAATATTTATTGGTCCTTTAAGCTGGGAATCTTCACTCTCTTCTATACCTATTATCCTTAGGTTCTGTGTTCTCATTGTGTTCTGGATTTCCTGGATGTTTTGGGTTTGGACCTTTTTTCATTTTGCATTTTCTTTGACTGTTGTGTCAATGTTTTCTATGGTATCTTCTGCACCTGAGATTCTCTCTTCTATTTCTTGCATTCTGTTGGTGATGCTTGCATCTATGACTCCTGGTTTCTTTCCTAGGTTTTCTAACTCCAGGGTTGTCTCCCTTTGTGATTTATTTATTGTTTCTGTTTCTATTTTTAGTTTCTGATGGTTTTGTCAATTTCCGTCATGTGTTTGTTTTTTCCTGTAATTCTTTAAGGGATTTTTGTGTTTCCTCTTTATGGGCTTCTAGTTATTTACCTGTGTTCTCTTGTATTTCTTTAAGGGAGTTATTTCTGTCCTTCTTAAAATCTTCTATCATCCCCTTGAGATGTGATTTTAAATCTGAGTGTTCCTTTTCTGGTGTGTTGGGGTATCCAGGGCTTGCTGTGGTGGGTGAGCTGGATTCTGATGATGCCATGTAGCCTTGGTTTCTGTTCCTTGTGTTCTTGCCTATGCCTTTTGCCATCTAGTTATCTCTGTTGTTAGCTGGTCTTCCTCTCTCTGACTGTGTCTTGTCCGTCCTGCAAGCCTCGGTGTCAATACTCCTTGAAGACCAGCTCTTTCTGTGAGGAATTTGGGTTTGGAGAGCTGCGGTACAGGGTCACCTCTGTGGTGCAGACAGAAACCAGAAGGATCTTGTCCCCAGCTGTCCCTTGTTTCCTGTGTCCTGATGGCTCTGCAAGGGTCCTTCTTGATCCAGTGAATTTGAACAGGTGGTGGTCTTGCCTGTGCTCGAAGGTGTGCCAGCACTCCTGGGAGACCAGCTCTCTCCTGGCACTATTTGCGTATGCATCCCTGTGTCACAGGATCAGCTCCCCAATCCCTGAAAGAAGCCAGAAGACCACTCCTCAGTGCCCATGTTCTGGGTATTCCAAGTGGGTCCCTTTGAGCAGACAGTCTTGTCCACACTCCTGGGAGTCTAGTTTTCTCCCAGGGCTATTTGGCTATGGAACCCTGGTGGCCCAGGCAGAGGTCTCCAGCCACAGATAGAAACTGAAAGGCTCCTGTCCCAGGCTGTTCCTCAGTCCCTGTGTCCGGAGGATTCCTGGTGGGTCCCGCTGAGCAGTGGTGCTCATCTTACCCCCACTCATGGGCTTTTTCACATTTCTGGGAAGCTAGCTTTTTCCTGGCTCTATTTGGCTATGGAGCCCTGGTGGCCTAGGCAGTGGTCTCCAGCCACAGATGGAAACCAGAAGGCTCTGAAGGAAGTTCTTTTAGTATCAAAATAAAGATTTTAATCATAGATAAGATACTTAAGTAGACTGGCAATTTTACTGATCCTGAAAATGGGCACAGAAAAATAATCAAAATAGCCATTCCCTGGATGAAAGAGAAAACATCCAAATAGCTGAAGCTTGAAAGGAGAAGAAGCTAGACAGATATTACTGGCAATATGAGTAAACCTTAGGAGCTTATACATTTTGATTATTAAATATACCTTACTGATCAAACATATGTTATTATTTATCTGTATGTTCTAGCTGCTTGGTTTTGAGAAATTAGTAAAAATATAAGTAGTTAGACATACATCTTAAATTATTCTTTGTTAATTTAATTGGATCTATATAATGTAATTTTTTAATTTATTTAGTTTTTATTTCATATATGTGAGTACAGTGTTGCTGTCTACAGACACACCAGAAGAGGGCATCAGATCCCATTATAGATGGTTGTGAGCTACTGTATGGTTGCTGGGAATTGAACTCAGGACCTCTGGAAGAGCAGTCAGTGCTCTTAACTGCTGAACCATCTCTCCAACCCATAATCTAAAGTTTTTCTTATGCTATACAGTGTATGATTTTGAATCATATACAGTATGCAGTACCGAATATAATTTTGGGTTTTTGTCATCATATAAAATCCGTATCAATCTAAAATATTTGACAATTGTTGTTTTCTTAGTCTAAAAGTAGATACAATAATAAACATAGTTCATTATGACTAAGAAAGTTTTGTGATTGTTGCTTTATATCATGTGGTCATCGTTAAAACAAAATTCATTAATCATTCCTGTTGTTTATATCTAAAATGGTGAAGTCATACAGAAGGTTGCAAGCCATATGGCCATTTACATAGTGGTGAGGTTACCAGCCATGATGAAGAAGAGCCATATGGTTGTTTTAAAACATTTGTGGTTTTAGTAGGTATATATTCCTTTAAAAGAGTTGGAGCCAAGTTATATGTATGTATATATAAATCCAAGTTACAAATATAGAGAGAATTGAATCTCATTTATATAAAACATAGATATGGGAGGCCAAATAAAGTTTATTTTGGTAATTAATCATAACTACAAGTAGAAGACTATATGAACATATTAAAGAATATGATTATGAAGTAATTGATAACTAACTTGTATGTTTTAATTATTTTTAACAGTTTATAATAAGTGTTTGTATTGTTAGGTTTAAGCTGAAGGCAGTGTCAGGACACAAAAAGATTAATAAGTTGTGAAAAAAATAAAAGGACTTTGGCTGAGGGAGCTGTTATCACAAGGTTACAATTTGTATTGTAGCTTATTAGGTTATCATCAACAGTGTAGAATTTAGCTTTAGAAGGGAAGGGGATTGGTACATTGGGCAGAAAGGAACACATTTCCTGTGTGTGCAGCAGTAGGAAAGCCTGTACAGGAGCAGGGTGGTACAAGGGATGATGGGGAGGGGTGGGATGTGTGTGTGAGATTCCCATCATCCTTGGCAGCCCCAGGATTCAGAATTTTCTCATACAAGGGAAGCATAGATAAGCCTCCAGGGACATTGGCCAAGCTGCCACTACCAGAGGGAGGACAGGACAGTGAGCACTGGTACCTTTGGCTACCAGGGCCTCAGGGTCTTTTTGCAGTGATAGGCCAGGATGGGTGGGGAATTGGAGGGTGGAAGTGGCATCTGTAGGAAAGGATGGGGGTGGAGGTGAGGGATGGGGGAGGTGGTAATGGTGGTGACAGAATGGAATCTTTTGCCCCCTCCCCAGACCCTTAGGGCTAGAGGCTCTCCATTGTAGGGTAAATCCTTGTTGGCTTCACTTTGTGAGAGGACATTTTGCCTCTTGGGAGGGTTCTGACACCCCCTTATTGATAGGAGGGTCTGGTTCAGGGGTAGCTTAGAACATGTTATTGAATTCTTGCCTGTTTCTGGCCCTCAGGCTTGCTCAGTTCAGAGCTTCTGAGGCAGTCACGTACAGAGGCAACAACCAGAAGAAAAATAGGGTGAAAGCTCATCCTCAAAACTCTTTCTTTTGGGCCTGGCAGACTATTCCAATCTCAAGTGTGTCCATCCCAGACATGCTCCACCAGGATGTAGGGGCAGAGGTCTCTGAACTTTATCATAAAAGGTATTAAGCTATTTAGTAGAAACCTTTATCTGCCTGCTCTCCCTTCAAATGTTGAGCTGACTGTGAGAGAAGGTGTTGACCATATTCAGAAAGATCTACTCACCCAGCAGATTGTAGAGGTCTTCTCAAGGGTCCCTTTTCATGGAACCAGATGTGGGAACCAGAAGGGAATGGTGAGGGAAGCAGAGTCACAAATCCTCAAAACAGACTCCAGAGACCAGCATTGAGTACAGAACTATTACTATATTGCATAGCAGCAAGAATTTTTATACAGCCTTTGGATCAATGGGAAATGAACACTAGCTTTGGAGTAGCCAACCATCCCATGGTCATTATGGGAAGGTGCCAGGCTGCCAGCACCCAAGGGGACCTCCATAAAGACAAGGAAAGTAGCCACCACCACATTCCAGGTCTGATGTGAGGATCACTAGTTTGCTAGGATCCTCTAACTTGTGTCACACAGTATGGCAGCAGACATAGGCACTCATGTTAGAGCAGTATGGAAACTTCACTCACCATCCTCCAGGGCTAACTAACTACTTCTAAAGCCTGTACTCCACAAAATTGGAAAATCTGAACAAAATAGACAGTTTTCTAGATAAATACCACTTACCAAGGTTAAATCAAGACCAGGTAAACTATTTAAACAGCCTGGATTACCCCTAACGAAATAGAAGCAGTCATTAAAAGTCTTCTGACAAACAACAACAACAAAAAAAAAAAACCCACCACCACCACAACTACCACCACCAACAACAACAAAAAGAGCAAAACCCAAGGCCAGATGGTTCTAGTGCAGAATTCTACTAGACTTTCAAAGAAGAGTGAATTAGCAATACTCCTCAATCTACTCCACAAAAAAAGAAACAGAAGGGACACTGCCAAACTCATTCTATGAGGCCACAGTCACTCTGATACCTAAACCACACAAAGACTCAACAAAGAAAGAGAACTTCAGACCGATTTCCCATATGAATATTGATGCAAAAATACTCAACAAAACACACATGAACCAAATCCAGAAACACATCAAAAACATCATCCGCTATGATCAAGTAGGCTTCATCCCAGGGATGCAGGGATGGTTCAATATATGAAAACATAATATCAACATAATCCACCATATAAACAAACTGAAAGAAAAAAGCACACAATTATTTCATTAAATGTTTTAAAAAGACCCCTTGATAAAATTCAATATGCCTTCATGTTAAATGTGGTGGAGAGATCAGGAATACAAAGGCACATACCTAAATACAATAAAAGCAATATACAACAAGCTGATATCCAACATCAAATTAAATGGAGAGAATCTTAAAGCAATTCCACTGAAACAGGGACAAAATAAGATTGCCAACTCACTTCATATCTATTCAACATAGTCCTTAAAGCACCACTATGGAAATCAATTTGGCAGTTTCTCAAAATTTGGGAAACCTCTACCTCAAGCTACACCACTCCTGGGTATATGCTCAAAAGATGCTCCACACTCCCCCCATGGACACTTGCTCAACTATGTTCATAGCAGCCTTCTCTGTAATAGCCAGAAACTGGAAATAATCCATATGTCCCTACCTGAAGAATGGATAAAGAAAGTGTGGTTCATTTACACAATGGAATATTATCAGCCATTAAAAACAAAGACATAGTGAAATTTTTCAGGCAAATGGATAGAACTAGAAAATATCTGGAGTGATGTAACCTTCCAAGTCTTGCATGACTGCTATGGAAGGGGTGGTGTGACACACTTCCTGCCCCTGGAGCAGGGTCAGCAAGGTGTGGGCCTCCATGAGCATTGACAGTTGCTAGACATCAGACTTATTTGTATAATCATTTTCATGTTCCTCTTTGGAGAAATTCTCTCCCTGTTAAGGTTAATGACTCCATGATAATTAGAAAAAGGTGAGTCTGTGTTCCTCAACCAAATGGTAAATACTGTGACCTTCAAGACAGCCCATAGGACTGTAGGAAAGAACTCTGGAAACATGAGTTCAAGAATGTATAATTTCTAAACTATGCAAAAATAATGATACAATGTGAATTGTATGAGGGGCTTCATGGACCAAAAAGAACAAAGGCAGTTGCATTAATGACTCAGTAAAGGAAAAAGAATAGTGAAAAAAACAAGGCTAATGGTTCAAAAGGAGCACCCTGAACAAAACGCAAATCTAAGTAGGTCAAAGACCTCAACATAAAACCAGATACACTAAATATGATAGAGGAGATAGTAGGGACCTGCCTTGAATGTATTGGTATAGGAGGCAATTTCCTCAACAGAACATCAATGGCTCAAGTCCTAAGATCAACAATTGATAAATGGGACCTCATGAAACTGAACAGCTTTTGCAAGGCTAAGGACACCATCAATAGGACAAAATGGCACCCTACAGAATGGGAAAAGACCTTCACCACCTCTAGATCCAAAAGAGGATTAATATTCAAAATAGATAATGAACTCAAGAAATTATATACCAATGAACCAAATAACCCAATTAAAAATTGGGCACAGAGCTAAAGAGAATTCACAACAGGAAAATCTCTTACAGCTGAGAAGTACTTAAAGAAATATTCAACATATATAATCATCAGGGAAATACAAATCAAAACAACTCTGGGGTTCCACCTTACATCTATCAGAATGGCTAAGATCAAAAACTCAAATGACAGCAGATGCTGGCAAAGATGTGGATCAAGGGGAACAATCCTCCTTTGTTGATTGAAATGCAAACTTGTCCTACCACTGTGAAAATGAATCTGTCAGTTTCTCAGAAAATTGGGAATAGTTCTATCTCAAGACTCAGCTATACCACTCCTGGGCATATACCCAGAAGATGCTCCAACATGTAATAAAGACACATGCTCCACTATGTTCATAGCAGCCATATTTATAGTAGCCAGAAAGTAGAAACAACCTAGATGTCCCTCAACAGAGGAATGGATACAGAAAATGTGGTACATTTACATAATGGAATACTATTTAGCTATTAAAAACAAGGATACCAGGTAATTTGAAGGCAAATGTACGGAACTAGAAAATATCATCCTGAGTGAGGTAACCCAGACCCAGAAAGACACACGTGGTGTGTGTTCTTTATAAGTGAATATTGGATATTAACCATAAGTACAAGATAACCAGGCTATAATCCACAGACCCAAAGATCTTAAGAAACAAAGAGAGCCTAAGGTAGGATGCTTGAATCTCACTCAGAAGGGAGAATAAAATAGACGGGCGAAGTAGATAAAGGGAGGAGATTGTGTGGGAGAGGGGAAGGAAGGGGAACAGAGGTGGGGATCAGGAGTGGGGAGTGAGGAAGGCTGGGAGAGAATGGAAACCAATGGGTGGTGTGCATCTCTGGGACAGGGGAGGCTTCCAGGAGTCTGTGCAGGTGATCATACCAGAGACCTCTACCAGTGTGGGATATGGAGCCTGAAGAGGTCACCTCTTGTAGCCAAGAGGGACTACAAGTAGAGGGAAGGGGACATAAACTCACCCACAAAACCTTCAACCCCAAATTTGTCCTGCCTACAGAAGTGCAGAGACAAAGATGGAGCAGAGATGGAGGGAGTAGCCAACCAACGACTGCCCCAACTTGAGCCCCATCCCATGGGAGAGAGCCAACCCCTGACACTATTAATGGCACTCTGTTATGTTTGCTAACAGGAGCCTAACCTGTCATCTGAGAGCCTTCATCCAATAGCTGATGGAAACAGATGCAGAGACCCACAGACCAACAGAGCTCAGGAGTCTTGTAGAAGATTGAAGTGGGGTGGGTTGTTGAGGGAACCAGAAGGATCAAGGATACCACAAGAAGATCTACAGAGTCAACTAACCTGAGTCCATGGGTGCTCACAGAGACAAAAGAGCATGCATGGACTGGACTTAGACTCTGTACACAGATGTAGAATAGGTACAGCTTGTTCTTCATGTAGGTCCCATAACAATTTGAGCAGGGGTTGTCTCTTACTCTTTTGCCCACATTTGCATCCCTTTTCCATAGCTGGACTGCCTTGTATGGCCTCAGTGGGAGAAGATATGCTTAGTTCTACTGCAACTTAATGTAGCAGGGTGGGTTGGTACACATGGGGGACCTCCTCTCTTCCTTGGCTGTTGTAAGAATCCAAGGATATCCTGATAGTGAAATGAAAAGGTGGATGGGTCTTTCTCTGAGTAAGCTCATGTGCTGCAAAGGTCAAGGACCATTCCTTACTCAGCATCACCATAAAGAATGGATATTCCTGCATTAGCTGCCTATGGGCTCTGGGATCTCCCCCTTGACCTATGATTCACAAAGCTGCAAGAAACCAAGGTTCCAATTTTTAGAAGTTCACATGGAATTTTAAAAACAGGACTTACACAACTTCAGGAAAAGAAAGAATGTCTGAGATGACACCCTCAGGAGAGGAGTCCCTGCCTTCCTCCTGACAGGTCCTTTACAAGTGGAACTTCTTGGGGTCAGGTATTGAGTAGGATATTAGGAGTCCCTGTAGAATCCATGGGGCCTCTGAACAATAAACTAAATACTCACTGGTGATTTCCAACTTGGAGGTCTGGGGCAGGCTTGCCCTCATGAACCTCTTCCATGCTTTGGCCTTGTTTCCCTAAGGCAGTCTTATGTTTGCAAGCTGTTTGCCTGCCCTGATGCTTGTCTGCTTTTCTGTATACACAGGTCTCTCTTTCCTAGCCCAAGTTATTTGTTGTTAGTTTGGTCTCATGTCATTTTCTCCCACAGCCCTTCAAACTGTTAAATGGGCTCTTTCACTGGGCTAACTCTAAGGAAGATTTTGGATGTCACAGATCCTTTTGTGTTAAAAAAAACTGTATGTGTATCAGATAACCCTATTTTTCTCAGGATGGTATTCACCTCTATAAAACAAGAAATTTTTTATGTCATTTGTGAGTATGTGGTAGATATACACCTACCCCAGCACCCATGTTGAGGTCTGCAGACAACCTTGGGTGCCTTCCATCTTGTTTGAGACAGGGTCTGTCTGTTTCACTGCTATATAAGCAAAAATAGCTTTTGCATGAATTTGCAAAGATTTTCCTGCCTCTCCCTCCCATCTCCATGTAGGGGTGGTCTGGCATTTCAGAGTTTGAACTACTGTGTTAGACATTTTAATTTTATTAAACATTTCATTTTGGCATTCACACATGAGTAGTGCATTTACATCATTTCTACCCCTTCCTATCCCTTTCCACTCCTTCTGTGTCTTCCTTCCAGTCCTTCTTGAATCCATAGCTTCTTAATTATTCTTACAAATATGACCTACTGAGTCCAGTTAGTCATGCTCTCATGTAAGTGTTTAGGGTTGACCATTTGGGGTTCTACACCTTTGGGAGAGGAATCTCCCTCTCCCCTTACTCCTGACAAGATTCCTTAGGAGTCTGATGGAAGTTTTTGGGATCTGGGGTTGGAGTCAGGGCTGGGGGAGGATGTTATGATTTATCAATATCTGTGGTGTTCATGCGGCCTCTGACCAGTCATCTGAATATTCACAGATGATTTCTGAATGTTGATTAGAGAATTTGTGCAGGAATGTCCTTATGAGCTCTGCATATTCCCTCCACATAGTCCTGTGTCTGAGCACTGTTTGCATTTCCTAAGCATTGTCTGTTTTTCTAGGCATACAAGATTCTGTTATCTGGCCAAAAATGTTCACAGTGAGACACTCTCCTGTGTTTATTGTCTCCCATTAGTCTTCAAAATTATTTGAAGTCCTCTTTTGTTGCACCAACTCAAGGTAAAGATTTTGCATATTAAAGATTACGAGTGAGTCATCAATTGGGTAGGAGACTAGTCCTTTATTTCTCTGAATATTGGTGTTCATCCCTCTGAAAGAGAAGAGTTGCATGGGAATATATTTATGTATAATCCTGACCTGTCTGAAATTCTGACTTTTTGTATCCTATGTTTAAAATATATATATCTCCAGGCTACAGGAAGCCCCTACTTCAGGACAAAAGGACTGTAGTTAGTATCCAAGGAAGGATTAACATTCTTGTCCTTCCCAGAACCCTATCACTGTGCTGTCAGGTTCACTTTCTTTCCTTTCCATTGCTAATGTTAGATCACAGGCATTCACAAGTGCTAAGGATAGTGCTCTTTACCACTTAGCAATGTCCCCAAGTGGCTACTCTGAAAATTATGCAGTACAAAGTTGTCTACTGCAGAGACTTCTGGATAAAGTGATTATATTTAATAAACGATTTTATTCAACAAGTGTGTTGTTCTAATGTTCTCTCAATTTGAAGTACCCAATATGAAAGGAGGGCTGGACTACATGTGGCATGAACATTTTTGGTTGTTACTACCACCAGGCAGGACATTACAAGTGGACTCTTATAAAGATGCTTGTCTGTTGTGAATAGCCCTGGTGCTGTTTGTATTCTGCTAATTCTGCCCTCCTGGGAGGGCCTTCAGACAAGGAGTGAGTTACACCTGTGACTGCTTGTGAACCAATCCCCTAATGAATAAAGGAGCCAATCACTGGGCGCGTAGGAGGGACTTCAGATTGGAGGGTGGAAGAGAGGAAGCAGGAGAGAGAGAGAGAGACAGAGAGAGAGAGAGAGAGAGAGAGAGAGAGAGAGAGAGAGAGAGAGAGAGAGAGAGCCCTTTTGGAATGAGGACGGCAGATAGGTAAGATAGGGCTGCTAGAGTCTCCTGGTATCATGGTGGATCTGCAAGGATTCGCCACCAGAGGAATCAGATTTTGATAAGGCTTACAAGATTAGGTTTTAGTTGTTGTGCCCAGAGAGTGAGTTACCATTGTTTCTGAGCTAAGTTTGTGTTGTGTTTTCCTTCACGCTGTGGTTCGTCTGGGTTCCAGAGAGAAAGGTACAACAGCAAAGTGTGGGTTTGCCTGATGTGCACCACAGAGGCCATGGGGGTATTGAAGCGTGGGGCTCGAGTGGTAGTGATCCGCCAGTGGGAATCTAGTAAGCTGGGTGGAGAGATCATGGAGCTATGAATCAGAGCTCCATGAGATAAAAGCAGGTCCGCCATTACCCACCCGGGCTGAGAGAACCAGGGAATAATGCAGGAACATGCTGACATATCCCTTCTTTTTTAATATTTCCCTCAACACTTGTCAAACATTTTATTACTAAATTTGGTTATTTGCAGTTATCTCATCTAATTTCCTTAGTAATTTTGTGTTTCCAAGACTACAGTAAAATTATATTATTTATGTGATTCTTTTCAGGTTAATTTACCTAATTTAATGTTTTTCAATTCCAAGTTGCTACTTAATAAATAAAAATATCTTTAAGATAATATATTTTTTAAATTGACATGTTTGGACTTTGTCCATGTGACCATCGAGAGAATGTGAGTTTTCTTTTTTCTTTTTTTTCTTTTTTCTTTTTCAAGATAGGAATTCTCTGTAGTTTTCCTAGAACTTACTCTGTAGACCAGGCTAGCTTCAAACTCACAGAGATCTGCCTGCCTCTGCTTCCCGAGTACTAAGAATAAATGTGTGCACTACTACTACCCATCTAGGAAGAATCTTTTTAACTTATTCATTTTACATCTGCTCACTGCCCCCTCCTAGTTACCCACTTCCACAATCCTTCCTCCCACTCCACTCCCCTTCTCCTCTAAATGGGTAGGGGTCCCCTGCCCATAGGGGGATAGGTATCCCCCTATCCTGGCACAGGAAGAGTGCTTTTAAGCCCTACTCCAAGACCTAGCTCTTACCTCTTTAGACTCTAGGCTTACCACACATTTAGTGTTCATGAAGTAATACTAAATAAATAGGCCCTTACCTGGTAATGCCAACGTGATTTCCAGCCTGTGGAAATCTTAGGCTAAGAATTTGGAGAATGTGCTTTCTGAGGGTGCTTTCCAAGTTCCACACAGAGTTCTTTTGCTCAGTACAAGTTCCCACCCCTCCCTCATTGTCTAAGTCTGTTGGGAACACACCTGGCACAGTGGAAGGAAGCCCCACGTGTCTGTCCTTGGGTGCTGTGGCTCTGGGTGGGACAGGACAGGTGGGAAGTGGCCAAGCTTCTTCCCACACAGTCCAAAGGGCAGGTTGGGGGGCTGTGTGAAGCCTCTGCGGGCCCTGCCCGTGGGTGGGGCAGGGGACCATTCCCATGGAACACGCAGCAGCCATCTCTGTGGATTCTTTAGCCCGGAGCACCACAGTCGCTGCAGGGATCTGCAGACGGGTTAGCCAGAGAGCAGCTGGGGTTTCTGCCTTGACAGAGACCGGGTCTCCGTTGCTTTGGGCACTGGGCTAGCTGCTTAGGCTTGGGTGAATGGGTACTGTCTAGGAGCACTGGAGTTCCCACCATGAGAGATTAGCTGTGGCTCTTTAATTGAGGGCAGGATCCCTGGCTTCCCTCGGAGGGTCCAGATGAAGAGACAGTCCATAATTCTAAGGCATTTATTTTCATCATGGTGGAAAGTGACATGGATGGAACTGTACCTACCGCCTCTCCCAGAGTGGTGGGACAGATAAAGTAACTGGGAAGGGGCATGGCTAAGCATCTAGGTGTCTCACTAGCATGGGGATGGCTTGGCTCTGTGTGGCCACGGTATGTGACCATGGCTGGAGCAAAAAAGCTTTGGCATAACATTTCCAGTCCCTTGCGAATTACTTCTTGGGGTCTCCCTGAGTTTGCCTGTACTTAATCGGTGTGCCAGACTGCCTGCCAGATCACTGCCCCACAAATTCCCCCTTTTTCTTTTTTAAGGGAGAGGTGTCATTTGTAATGAAAATTTTGGGTGGGGTGGCAATATCAAAAGAAAACACTGCACAGGTTGGAGGGGTAGCACAGTTAAGCCAGAGGGTAAGGAGGCTGAAGGGTGGGGGTTGGGAAGGCCAGGGATCATTGAATCGATTGTTCCATGGATGGTACAGTTTGAGGGTAGTAACATCAGTTTAAAACAGCATTTGATTAATCTAGATAGACATCATGGGTTCCTTACTATCATATAGCTTCCCCCAAGTTCAGTAGCCATTTGGCTTTGGCAAGAGAGTTCATCTGTCGCTGGAAAGTCTCATGTCTGTCCTCTGTAGGGTTGAGTGCGTGTCTCTGGATCTCAGCATGTGTCTCAGGAGTCTTTTGTCTGGAGGAAGGCAGCTCTGTAGTCACAGGCAGGTCCCAGGAGATGGCGTTGTCTCCCCTGGATCTGTGGCAGCAAGCTTCTGCGGGGATAAGCCTGTAGGAAAATCACAGAGGAGCAGAATCCCAGCAGGGAGGTATCTGTATAGGGTGAATAGCAAGCAAGTTAAGCCTGTGATGGTTTGCTTGGGTCCTGGTAGGCATCTTTTAAGTCTGCTTTGGATGGTTGAGGAAAGTTTTGGGATTGGCAGTAACTGTCTGTAAAAGGAAACTGGTTGTTAATTAAGGATTGAAGAAACGGTGATCCGCATAGTTGATTTGACCTGTGGGAGTAGATTAGGTGACTTTTGAACCTTAATGAAATCTTAAACAAGTTGGAAGATTTTTTTTTTGGACATATATCATGAATGCTAGGGAGAAAAATAAACATTTAAATAAAGAAGCAAGAAAATTTTGAGTTGAGAAACACAGAACACTATTTCAGGTATTCCTGTTAGGGAGAAACAAATTGTGGTTTTTCCCTTTGTCTTGGCAGGCTTTTGGGAGAAACAAAGCATGGTTTTTTGTTTTTGTTTTTTTTTTCTTTGTCTTGGCGGGCTTTTGGCAGGCTAGGGGAGGGGGGAAGGGCCGCTCTGCCACGTGGCGGCTGGGTATTCCCCGTTTGTTTTTCTTACTTAGCCTAAATGTAAAAGAAGAAGAAAGGCCAACCTTGAAAGAAAGAAAAAAAAAAAAACCTTAGAGGAAGAAACATAGAGGCTTGATAGAACAGCCAGCACCAGAGGAGAAAGCGAAAAGCTCTGGGTCGTAACCAGGCAGGAGCCACCGCAATGGCACTGGGGGAAAGGAACTGGTCTCTTGGCCTGCAGAGACCTCAGGAAATCGAGGGTAAAGCCTACGATGGGGGAGCAAGGAACTCCAGGCCGGAGCTAAACAGGAGCCCTTGTGGTGGGAACTGGTAGAGAGACATTGGCCTCCTGGCCTGCAGGGACCTCAGGAAAAGGCAGGTTAAGCTGCAGATGGGGGAGCAAGGCACCAGGAGCCTGAGCTGTTGTGGGAAGCAGATCCATTAGCTAAATAGGAGCCCTCACAGTGGAGACTGGGGGAGAGAAACTGGCCAGGAACACTTGGAGAGAGAGAAAGAGATTAGAGGAAGGCCCATATTTTGTACTCACGGTCCTTGAGAGATTTGGAGTTTTGATATGGGTGGGTCGCCAGCTGGAAGTACACTTGAAGCTGGGTTTGGCCCCACGTTGTTGGTGCCAGATGTGGGTCTTCGTGCTGGGAGCTTTCTCTGGCCAGGCCAAATGCAAGGGTTCAGGCAGTGCGAGCAGAGACGGAGTCTCCTCCACAATTGCCACCTCAGTTGCTCCAAGATGCTGCACCCACCAGCCTGCGCTAAGTCAGGCTGGGCTCAGCCTGAGAGAGGCCGACTGGCTGGCAAGGAGTGCGAGAGGCTTCCGGTGGAGTTCAGGAGAGCAGACTTCATCCCAAGCAGCAGTGTTACAGCTCTTATGATAGAAGCTCTCAGACGACAGAGTAGTTCTCACACCTTTATTCCTTCTGAATGGGGATCTCTCCTACACAGGTTGGGATGGTCTAATATACTGTTTGGGATGGGTCAGGGGTCTGACAACAGGCACTTCCCATTGGCTTGGTCTGAGAATTTAAGGGCACTTTATCTGCATGTGGGAGGGCTTGGTGTTTCACCTACATGACAAATCTCACATGACAGACCTCTTTACAGGGGGTTGTGGAGGTTTGACAAGAGCCTTCTGGGAGCTTTGGCAAAAAAGTTTTCTGCCTGGTCTCCCAGAGTTTTCAGGCTGTGCTCAACCGGATGCCAGACTGTCTGCCACAGACCACTGCCCCACATAAGTCCAAATCAGTTTGCATCCAAGTGGCATCCCTTCCATAGGGTCCTACCCAGTATCCAGGAAGACTTCAAAGTGCATGTGTTGGCTCCAGTAGCAATGCATCCTAAAGGAACTGTTCTGCTTGTTTCCCTTGTCTCTTTTGTGCAACTTTCTTTTTTCCTAGCTCCTCTGCTCCAAGAGTGCCTAGCTTTAAGGCACTCCAGTGTTCCTGGAAGCCATGCTTACCTTCTGTGCAGCTCTGGATGTAACACATACATCCTTAGCTCTCCACTTATGTCCCACCCACAGTTGTAAGCAAAGAATAGGCACCAAGGAGAAAAGCATGTGCGAGTCTAATGTGTGAATGAGTGTCTCCATTAGTAACCTGGAGAATTCAGACTCCTTTCAGCCTCTACTGCAAAAGAGCCTAGCACCAAGGTGTCTACTATTCAAGGAAGTCACACTTGCCTTCTGTGCAGCTCCAGACATGTTGCACACATTCTTTTAGGTCAACCTAGACTATTACAGGATGAACTTCTGTGAGGAAGGAGTAACCACTGCACTTAACCAAAGGACATCAACAGAAGTTAACAGTGGCCGCTTTGGGAAAGGAGCTTCCTGGACAAGCTGGGTCGTGAGGGCCACTTGAGCCCTATAGGCAAGCTAGATTACAATAGCAATGACATAGACAAAGTAGGGTGTGGGAACTATTAGGAGTATAGATAGATGTAGTTTGTAAAAGTAGCAAACTTAGCTGTGGCAGGTCCTCAAGGCTCAAACAGGAGCTGAAGACACTGTGAGTTGACTAGTGGTAAATCCGTGAACCGGACATGTCCCAGGGAGGACTTTATGTGACACTTAGCGAGGCTTGTTGCTTCTATGCCAATAAATCAGGAATTATCAAAGTTAGAGATAATTTAGATAAGAGACAACAAGAGAATGAGTCTGATAACTCCTTATTATCAATCTGATTAATTGGCACTCAGGATCCTCCTCCCCGGCCTAACTGACTCCTAGGACTCCTCCTTTTTTACAGGACTTTCTTGCATAGTAAATTGCTTCTTAAAACTCATCAAAGATGCCTCACCTAAGCTAATGATTCTAAGGACCCAATATTTACCTGTTAGCCATGATCAAGGGTTTTAAAGTAATTAAATAAAATGAAAGATTGAAGTGACTAAAGTAACGCCATCTTGTCCTGACTCCATTTTGTCTTTGCCTAGACAATACTCTCCTTCTACCTCTAAATAGCCACATTCACCTTGGCAACACTTTTGGGACTGACCATAACCCTGGCCATGCTCAGTGCAGATGTATAAACCAAAATAATTAAGTACAAAAGCATAAAACATAATGCTAAAATAACTAGAGGAAGTGGAAATCAAAAATAGTAATTATGTTGTATCTGGAAAATGCTGAGCTCTGCAAAAAGATAGCTGTTACAGGGTTACTCCAACCCTCCTCTAACACTGATGTAATTGTGGTTTTTGTCTTTAAAAATACTGTGCCCCATGGTATGGAGAGATGGCTCAGTGCTTAAGAGCATGGGCTCCTCTTCCAAAGAACCAGGGTTCAATTCCTAGAGCCTACGTGGCAGCTCACAACTGTCTGTGACTCCAGTTCTAGGAGATCTGACACCCTCACATGCACATACATGTAGGCAAAACACTAATGCACATAAAATAAAAATAAATTACTTGAAAAATACTGTACCCATGAGCCTTGGCACAAAAAAACAAAAACAAAAAACAAAACAAACAAAACAAACAAAACAAAACAAAAACCACATTTTTGGAGTCATTAACTTATTCTTGGTCTGGCCACTATTAAAGGACTCATATTCTTACTTGACTTGATCAGGGTGGTTGTCAGTAACTACTGTGTGGGCATCATTTCAAAAGGCTTATTGATTTAATTACATGTAGTTAATAAAACCATTTAATGTCAGGTGTGGTAGCATAAGCCTTTAATTCCAGCACTCAAGAGGCAGAGGCAGGTGGAACTCGGAGTTTGAGACCAACTCAACATGACCTACAAAGTGAGTTCTAGGGCAGCCAGGGCTATCACAGTGAGACATTATCTCAAATAAATACAAAATAATTAAACCACTTAATTTCTATGCTTTTGTCACAAGAAAATATTTTTTTTGTTTATTACACACTGCCAGAGGATAACATTTCTTCTCCCTTCTCTCCAACCTTTACAAATGAGATGTGTGTGTGTGCGCGCAAGGGCATGTGCGCGCATGTATGTGTGCATGTTAGTAGTGGCATCTGTAGTGAAGAGGAGGCTTTATCAAATTGTTATTTGTGAAGCTATATAATCATTACTACAGTCAATTAAGGCCATAATTATGTATATGAGAGATGAGTATAATCTGAATTTTAAAATGATCACATCAATCAAGAAAGGCTCATTACCAAAGCAAACATCTGTCTAGCACAGCAGTTCTCAACATGTGGGTGGCAACAGGGCTCATGTATCAGATATCCTGTATATGAGATATTTACATTATGAGTCATAATAGTAGCAAACTTACACTTGTGAAGTAGCAATGAAATAATTTTATGGTGGGGAGTCACACAACATGTGGAACTGTATTAAAGGGTAGGAGCATTAGGAAGATTGAGAACTACTGATCTAGCAAGTAGTGGCTGAAGTCATGGCTTCATCTTTAGGAGCCTGGATTGTATAAGTTTGTTATGTCTGACAGTGATGCATAGATATTTTCTATTAGGATGGGGGCTGCACCGTGAATTTAAGGTTTTCAAGGAATTATTTAAAGTTGTAAAATACTACTTAAAGATAATAGTGACATTAAAATCTAAATTACTAGTTAGAATAAAGACAATAGCATGATATGGGGTACATACATTGGGAATGAGGCACCTAAAGCTCATGAGACTGTAAACTCCGAAATACAAAGAACAGCCATTTCATGGGAAAGAACACTGTGCTGTCACTGTGCTAGCCAGCTTTACACCATAATCCAAGCAAGGCTGTCATGGAATAAATGATCCGTGTCTACAAATGGATAATGAGGTATGGAACCAAGAGAATGAGAAGAGTGCAGAATCCCCTAAGAACTGGTCTGAGGAGGTGGTAACTGAGTTAAAGGCAGAGAGGGACTGCAGGAGGAGTCACAAAGACCTATATTCCTCCATTGATAGGATAAAGGGTCAGAGGCTCTGCTGCTCTATCTATACCAGTGAAAGCTACAAACAGCCACAAGAATCTATTTTTACAAACACACATAAATCTTTTAAAAGATCAATAAATGTAACAATGCCATATGTTATATTTACTATAACATATGATATCATTTATCATACATCATATTTCATATAGTATATCATATATCAAAACCCCTCAGAAGGGGCTTTAGGACCTTTCATCCTGGCAGATGCTTAAGGAGGAATCAGCAATTTGGGACTGGGAATCTATCAGTCACCATCATTTCTTGGCATTTATGGTAAATTTTATAGCTTTTATAAACAAACATATAATAATTTAGGCACAGTGAGCAGCTATAAACCTTACAAACTGAATGCTATTGGACAGGTAAAAGTGAAATTAAAGAAACATCAAACCTTCATCAGTTACTGTATTAGTCAGGGTTCTCTAAAGGAACAGAACTATTAAAACAAACATATATATACATGTATATATTCTGATATATAATATATTATATGACATATATAATTACATATATATAATCATATATATATATATAATTATTAGATTTGAAAATCCATATGTGTAGCCAAACAATGGCTGTCTCACATTGAAGAGGCTGACCATCTAATAGTTGTGCAGACCACAAGTGAGGTGGGAAGGAAGTTTCAACAGTCCCAATTTAGTACTGAGGCCTGAAGAATTCCTAAAGGGATGTTGGTCTCCAGTCTATGTTGAAATCCCAAGGAGATTGGTTCTCCTGTTGGAGAAGGAATGCTGTAGCAAGGAGACTGATGAACTCACCAGGGAGAGCGAGAACAAGCAAGTGAACTGCAAAGTTTCCTTCTTTCATGTACTTTTATCTAAGCTGTCACCAGACAGTGCCACCAAAATTTAGGGTGTATCTCCCAGCTTGAAATAATCTAATCAAGAAAAGTGCTCATAATTCTTTTGAAATTATAATATAATTACATTATTTCCATCTTTCCTTTCCTTTTCCAACCCCTCCCATGCAACCTCCATGCTCTCTTTCTCTTAAATTCATGGCTTTTCTTTAATTGTTGATCTACCATGCATGCATACGCACACATGCACATGTGCACACACATGTGTATATCATATATACTACATATATATACCACATATATAATACATAACACATAAATCAAACATATCACATATGTTATAACACACACATAGATAGATAGATAGATAGATAGATAGATAGATAGATGATAGATAGATAGATAGATAGATATGCCCAACTGATACATCTATGACATAATTCTTGCACCCAAGGCTCAGGGATCATTATGGAAGAAGGGACTATATTGTCAGCACCAGAGAAACTGTGAGTTTGCTTCAGGTTTTGTCTCCTAGGAATATCAGGAACTATATCCATGAAGTCTCAATAACATGGCTACCTAAACATTTACTGAACAAGGATGCCACCAATAGACATGCTATTTTGGAAGGTGGAAAGGTTGCAAGGTCTCAACCCTAGACAGAGAGCTACAAGCAACTAAAGAGTAGTACTGAGATCTGAAGAAATAGTAAACCCTAGGGTAGTGGTGCTCAACCATTCTAAAGCTTTGGCTCTTTAATACATTTCCTCATGTTGTGCTGACCTTACAACCATAAAATTATTTTCATGAATATTTCATAACCATTAATCTTGTTACTGTTGATAATTATAATGTGAATATCTGATATGCAGGATGTCTGATATGTAGCCCCTCTGAAAGCATCTTTTGACCCCCAAAGGGGTCACAAGCCACATGTTGAGAACTGCTGCCCTAGGAAGAACACACCGGTTGAGTATTTGATACCATATGGTCAGCATTGAAAACATAGTGACATTGTACAGACAAGGCAGGTTATATCTATATAGTTGGGAATATACACATATGTATACACATATGTATAATTAACGAGGCCATGAATTTTATAGAGAGGAAACAAAAGTGGGAAATTATGTAATTATACTTAAAAATAAAACTCAAGGATCTGTGGGGGGAGACCTCTGTCTGGGCCACCAGAGCTCCATAGCCAAATAGCGCTGAGAGACAGCTAGTCTCCCAGGAGTGTGGAGAAGCTCCTGAGAGGGAGTAAGAGGACTAAAACTGCTCAGCAGGACTCACCCGGAATCCTTGGGACACAGGGACTGAGGAACAGCCAGGAGGAAGGAACCTTCCGGTTTCCACCTGTGGCAGGAGACCTCTGCTGGGGCCACCAGGGCTCCATAGCCAAATAGCGCCAGGAGAAAGCTAGCCTCCCAGGAGTGTGGAAAAGCCTGTGAGAGGGGGTAAGAGGTCTATCACTGCTAAGCAGGACTTGACTGGAGTCCTTAGGACACAAGGACTGAGGAACAGCCAGGAGAAAGGAGCCTTCCAGTTTTCATCAGTGGTGGGAGACCTCTGTCTGGGACACCAGGGCTCCATAGCGAAATAGCGCTGGGAGAAAGATAGCCTCCCAGGAGTGTGGACAAGCCTGTATGCTCAGAGGGACCCACCTGGAATACCCAGGACACAGAGAATGAGGAGCAGGCTTCTGGATTCGTTCGGAGGCCGGAGAGCGGATACTGTGACACAGGGCTCCATGCTCAAATAGTACCATGAGAGAGTTAGTATACTAGGAGTGCTGACACACCTTAAAGCACAGGCAAGACCATCACTGTGCTGATACCACACTCTTAGGCCCAACTGCTGTCAAGCAACTTAGGCATTGCCCTGACTGGGAGATCCCAGGAAACTTGACAGTATGAACTACTGCTTTGTCTGGGTTGGGTAACACAGACTTCCTACCATCCCAACTTAGTGATCGCTCAAAATCCAATAGTGCTACTGTCAGAATGCCCCCAGGCCTACCTTGAGTCACCCAGCCTATGCTCAATCCAGCCTCGTTGGTGATGTAGAACCCTGCTCTCTTTTCTTATCTCCACATTTCTAAGAATAGATAAGTTCAAGCATTCTGAACACCAGCCAAGGCTGGTAAACGACCAAGACTCTGTCCTCTACACTTCAGTGACACTCCCAAGTCTGGTTTTCACTGCACAGCTTGAGCATGATCCTAGCCTTGTAATTGATACTGAACCTTGCAAATCTATACCATCACCACACTCTAATGCCCAGATGGGTCCAAGATGCACTTTTACCAGAACATATAGGTGGGCAATCAAGACACTGCACCACAAAACCAACTTTACACTTCCAGGCTTACCTAAGACAAAAAAAAAAAAAGCTTGCACAAATGCTGGTCCGATGAACAGTCCCAGTC
>JADRCH010006666.1:0-70800 GCA_019843965.1 Rhynchomys soricoides
GTGTGTGTGTGTGTGTGTGTGTGTGTGTGTGCGCGCGGTGTGTAGGAGATGTGTGTGTGTGAGTGAAAGGAGAGCTCACAGAGGTGTGTAGGTGTATGGGAGTTCAAGAAAAGAAAAGCACACAGGAGAACAGCAGCGTACACAGGACTGTGCTGAGTGCATGCAGTCTCAAGCTGTGAGCAAGCAAGCGAGATAGAAAGAGAGCAACTTCAAGCCCTTAAATTTGCCTGTCAGCTTGTACTTGAAAAAGTTGTCTGTTTATTTATTATGCGCCTTCCAGATATCCCTGCTTCCAGTTGAGAACCCAGATCCTTTGTCCAGGCTAGAGTCCAGCATTATATCGTACCCAGGTCTTGGGACTCAAGAAATCCTGAGGGCCAGCAGAATGAATGGAAATATGCAACCTCAGGAGGTTGTGGGACCCTCTAGAAAGTACCGGAGACCTGGGAGGTGAGAGACTCTCAGAACTCAAAGAGATGGTCCTTAGATAAAATGTCCAACAGTGGGGATAGGGAACTTGTCGTGTCCACCTCCAGTAGAATGACACGGCATCAATTGGAGGGAAGGGGTTGCCATTCCACAGTCAAAAATTCTGACCCAGAATTGTTCCTGTCTAAAAGAACTGCAGGGACAAAAAATGAAGAGCCTGAGGGAAAGGAGTTTCAGTAACTAGCCCATATTGGGATCCGTCTCAGGGCAGGTTCCAAGGCCTGACACTATTACTGATGCTATGCAGTACTTACAGAGAGGATCCTAGCATGGCTGCCTGCTGAGAAGCCCAACAATGAGCTCATTGAGACAGATGCGATGTTTGCATCCAATATTTGGATTGAAATTGAGAACCCCTGTGTTTGAATTAGGGAAAAGGTGGAAGAAGCTTACGAGGAGGGTGACCCCATAGGAAGCCCAGCAGTCTCAACTAACCCGGACCCATGAGATCTCTCACCAAGGCACTAAGCAGGCAGCATACATAGCTGGTCTATGGGTCCCGACATGTACAGAGCAGAGGACTGCTTGGCCTGTCTTCAGTGGGAGAAGTAGCACCTAACCCTCCCTAACCCTTGGGAGACCTTGCAGGAGGAGGAACATACTCTTGGAGACAGGGGTATGAGGAATGGGATGAGGAACTGGGAGGGTACTGGGAGGGTGAACTGGGAAGTGTGTAAAAACTGGACTATAAAAAAATTGAAGTAATAAAAGAGAGAGAGAGAGAGAGAGAGAGAGAGAGAGAGAGAGAGAGAGAGATGGGTAGACTAATTACTGGCTTGATCAAATACTGTACTTGTTATTTCCACATTCCCATCCCCTAGCACAGGATCTTACAGGGGATAGTCATGCTGTTCTGAAACATTGTCTCTATCTCTGCTCTATGAAAGCTTGCCTTAACAATTGGCATTTGTTAGACTTTCTCCAATTTCTGCTCCCACCATAGGGCTAAATTCAATGGTGGTTTCATGCAATGTTATAGCTCTTTTCCACTGTTTGTTCATTCCCCTTCATTGAGAAGCTGTTTACGTTTACAGTTTGTCTAATTTGATATGCTTGTTTTCAATACTCTAATAAAATGATTCTTCATTCTATTTGTTTCATTCTTAAATACTTTTGTTAATTAAAGTATGAATTCAAATAAGTAACTCCCAATTTTCATTTTATATCCTGGATACCATGAAGAAATCACCTAAAATTTTAGTTGCAATGTCATAAGTACACATCAATGTACTCAAATAAAATAATAAATGTTAAGAATTAAATAATACCAGAAGAACACTATAGATTTATGATCCCTTCCTGTCTTAACTTCCAATTGCCTTCCCTTCCATTGTCCTTTCTTGATGTTGCTATGGAAATTATAAGTATGCAGGTCTCATGCACCTATTCTCGGAAGTGCTTAGCCAAGGGATCCTCAGCACATCCTCTGGGGATTGACGAAGACAAGCTGACTGCCATCCTCCATATTAGATTCTCTGGAGACTTTATCTTATAATTTTAGTACCATTAGCTTTAATCACTCTCTTCACCTAAACAGAAGATTATTAGACTGTCTCCATCACACACTTTTCAAACCTTACCACTTTATTTATTTTATGTTTAGATGCATGTACAATGTGTAGTTAGCTACATGTGTCATTGCACTCATGTGGAGATCAGTAATTTTCCCTCTGATACCATGTAAATGAAAGAAATAACTGAAGTTCATAGGTTTTAGAAAATACTGTAGTTTTGTTTTTTAGTTATTTAAAAAACATTTAGGGTATTCCATTGATTCCTAAGTGCTGTTACCTTAGGCAAGCCCTAGTCTCAGAAAAGCCCAGGCTTTGGCCTCACTAACCCAGTCCTCAGAGACTTTGGAGTAGTGAGAAGGCTTTCGAACGTCCTCTAATCTAGACAGATGAGATCTGTATTTGAGAGATGTGGATGAACACTGCAATGAAAGATCTATAATGTTATAGTGCCTAGCTAGATGGCCCTACATGTCTCAGAGATTATTGCCTGTGTGATATGATATACAAAATATGTAACAAGTCTCTATATCTCTCTGTCTCTCTGTGTCACTCTGTGTCTCTCTCTCTCTCTCACACACACAGATATGTATAGATATAAATAATATATAGATGATATAGATGTAGATCAACAATGTTTTAAAATTCTAAAGTAGTAGGTTTTTATGAAGTTTTTATGATAATCTTTTAATATTATTAACTTTTCCTTTCTCTGATACATGCTATCTTTCCATCCTCCCAAAATAGATTAATTGTCCATAGTCCATCATCTACTTTAATCCTTTATACAACTGTGTTCTAGCAAAAGTCCCTTAACCATCTCTTTTTCACTTCACTCCTGACCTTTATATAGTATTCCAAATGAAATCCACATAACTCAAGATTTAAAACTAATGTCTAAAAACTTGGGAAAATGCACAAGTTTCTTTTAATTTATGGAGTACCAGATGCAGAATCATCCACTTACCTAAAACATTCATAATTCCATTTTGCTTAGTAAAGGTATAATCCCCATTATATAAATGAACCATGTTATAGCTATCCATTCATCAACTGATGGACAATTAACCTGTTCTATTTCATGGCTGTTGTGAGAATAGCAGGATGAACAATGATGGTTCTCTATATTAGTTAATGATTGCTCAATCCACATCCTTTACTGTATGTGCAAAATTGATTCTTTAGATTTAGAATTCTATAGAAAACATCACAATCTATTATGCTTCTAATAAGCCTTCACAGTGTATTAGAAAATGAGTCGTGATCTACCTCAAAGCAAATGGACATTGGAATAACCCAAGGACTTATGGGGGAAACACAGACTTCAGTTGCTTGATTTGTCAAAGTAAGATGTCCTTGTCCAAAAATAGGAAAATGCATGACTACAGACAGCATGCATATTGGCTTTCTGATGTCAGCACAAAAATTGCAACCATGAAAATATATAGTGTAATGCAGCACCTGGAAATACACCTAATAAATCTCTTGATCTCCCCTGTAGTGCAACTCTCCACACCTGATGATAACACCAGTTCAGAACTTAGATTTCCCCAAAGGAAATGAGGAAAACTTGTTCTAACTTCTGCTCTACTATTCACTATTATCTAGCAAACTCTCAGGCCTCATCATTAATTACCAGAAATAAAACATGTTGATTTGCACTGGGGATAAAACTATTTTCTTTTTAGAGGTATTCCAGAATCTGCATAAAGACATGCCCAATAACAATACAAATGACACAGTAATGGGCTCTCTGAGGGATGTCAGGACCAGTCACTGTCCCTTTATGGTCTCTGATATCTGGCCTCATTCAGTGATCTGCACAGCACTTCCTGGAAAATATGGGACTTCACAATTTCTTTGGATCTGCCTTAGGAAACAGATACACAGTGAAGATCTTTGAGGGAATAGGAAATCAGACCTGTTTCTGCAGTAACAGTTCAGGAGCTGGCTTTCATCCCTGTGAGCAACCCCATTGTTGTGGAGACTGGGAAGGTGAAATTCCTGCAGCTTTATGTTTCTGCTTAAAGTTCTCTTCTCCTTCCTACGGTCCAGTGTTTTTTGAAACCAACATTAATCATTAGAATGAATTTGTTTTTGTCTCCATAATTTACCTAATTTTGTCAATTATTTCTCTAGTCAAAAGAAATGTCCATTTCATGGCTCAGCATTCATCTGAAAATGTCTTTTAATGTGACTTCTATATATGATATGACAGATTTTTAGTTTTTGGATAAAAGCTTACTGTTCTTATAAAAATCAAAATAAATCAAGTAAGTTGGAAACTAAACAGGAGCATACAAAATCTGAGTTTTAAAAAATCTGTGCATGCAAAAACTTTAACTGAGATGACGGTAAAGTATTTGGATTGTGATTGATGAAAACTGGATAGTTATGCGATATAATTCCTGCATCAGGTTCATTAGAAATACAGCTAAAATATGGACATTTGTGAATTAATGATAAGTGTGGGTCCTTCAGACAGTTTCTCCACATAGATGATACAAGTGTATATCAATATTCTTTATAAACAGAAAGCTATTGACTTTTTCAGAATCATTTTGTATCCTAAATGATGATGAGTACTATAAAAGTCTATCAACATAGGTTGGATTATTTTGTGGGAATATTCTTTATAACATTCTATATAAAAATTTTGATTCAAGTTCTTATATAAAGTAAGAATATTAAATTTGTATTATCATTTGCAAAAATTATTTTATGTATTTTTAGTTTATGTGTACTGCTCTTTTGACTGCCTGTATGACTGTGAAGGTGCCTGGTCCCTGGAATTGGAGTTACAGACAGTTGTAAGGGGCCCTGTGGACGCTGGCAATGGAATGTGGGTTCTCTGGAAGTGTAACCAGTGCTCTTCACCACTGAACCTCCATCTCTTAATTATATTTTGGAATATTTAATTATTTAATGCATATGATTGTTCATCTTGCTTGTATGATTGAAAAATCCATGAATACAGTACCTCAGGTACGAGCAGAGGCATCAGATCTTTGAACCATCTCTTCAACAACAAATTTTTTAAACACATTGTTATGAGGGAAAATGTTGAATTCTAATAGAGCAAAAATGCATTCATGTCTACAAATGTTCATGTATACACATGTAGAGCACATAATGTGTTAAAATATGTGTTATGTTGTCAAAAAGAAATAGAGTTGCATCCCATGCACAATTTCATCATGAGGGAAAAGAAAGTAAAGTAAGTGTAATTTAGTACTCTGGGTTAATGTCCATGAAGGATTTTTTTGCAGAGAAAACTCCTGTAGTGACAAAGCAGGGCCACATTCTTAGGATAAAAAGACTCCAAATCAACTGGAAATCTCGGATAATTGGAAAGACTTTTGAAGATGATACCGTCCAACCTGATCATTACTCCACTGTCCAATGAAGCCATCTCCAAGTTGTCTCAAAATGAAACCCTGAAAACCACAGGGGAAGTGGCTCTTCAGATACTTTTGCTTTGCCAGTCTGGGGTTGGGACTGTGGCCAACATTCTTGTGTTTCTTCATAATTTCTCTGCAATTTTGACCGACTCTCAACTGAGGCCCATTCATGTCATTCTATCAAACTTAGCTGTGGCCAATACCTTCATTCTTCTCGTTTTGACATTTCCAAACCATATGGCAGTTCTGACTCCAAGGAAGCCTCCAACTGACCTCACATGTAAGCTTGCATACTTCTTTCTCATGGTGGCTCGAAGCACAAACATGTGCTCCACCTGTGCCCTGAGTACCTACCAGTTTGTCACTCTTGTTCCTGGTAACTGGGCTAGGGTCATGCTCAGAGAAATATCGCCCAAGGTCATGAGCTATTCTTGTTATGGTTGCTGGTTGTTCAGTGTCTTAAATAATGCTTACATTCCAATGAATGCCAGTGGTCCTCAGAAAACACACAATGACACTGATTCCGAAAGTAGGTGGGTCTGTTCCATCTCTGGTGTCATTGTTGGCATGAGCTTCTTGAGGTTTGCCCAGGATATTATATTCATCAGCACCATGATCTGGACCAGTGTTTCCATGGTAATTCACCTGAACAGACACCACCAAAGAATGCACTACATACACAACCCCAATCAGAAGCTCAGAGCCTATGCTGAGACCAAAGCATCCCACATTATCCTGATGCTGGTGGTCACATTTGTGAGCTTTTATCTTCTAGATTGTATTTGTACTTTCTTTCACATTTATTTTGTGAACACTCATTTGTGGTTGAGGCATGTGAAAGAAGTTCTGACTATAAGCTTCCCTACCATTTCTCCCTTAGTATTGATCTTTAGGGATCCTAAGAATCCTTGTTCTATACCTTTCACTGTGGGGCTGCAAAGCCATGTGACTGGGGTAGCAAGTCTGGAGCAAGAGTGAAGTCAAGATGTATCCAAATCCTGAGAATCTAAGCCTGAGAATGGCAAGATTAGGACTGTTTTCTCCTCTCTGGGTCTAGATGTAGCCTTGTATGTAGCCTGTACAACTTCCGTGTCTGAAACACTTAACATATTAATGTATCCTGGTAGCCAGGTTTTGCATTAAACTTCCTATCTCCTTATTAAGGCAAGCCCAGCTTATCAGTTGGAGTTCTTCTTCATGCAACTGAAGAATTTCAAAGACCTCAGCCTCTGGCAATGATGTATCCACAAACCCAAAACACTCCCTACACACCTAATATCCTTTGTTCACCCCTAATAAAGAGAGCTAATTTATTAAAAATTGTCTCGAGCAAAGATTGTTTATCTTGCAGTCACATTTGCAGAGATCCTGTTAACCCACCTACTTGGCTAAGCTTCGTTTCTTCAAGTAAATCAGGTGGTCAGTACCTGATATTCCGAGGGTAAAAGCAGATGTGGGGCAGAAACTGGCACACAAGGAGGATTCAACAGGATCTCTAGTTCAAGCAGGAATGGATGAGTCTATCCTAACCTTTGACATCGTACCAAAGGCCCCAAGCCTCCATAATCGGAGGGCCTACAGGCTAATTTTTATATTTTGTTTTGTTTCAGAGGCATTGAAAAGACAACTGAAATCATCTGGCCATGGTACTGCCTGGTATTGGCAGAATGTCCCCAAACCTCTGCCTGAACCCCAACAACCATGCAGGCTTTGCCAAAAATCTAACTATTTCTTCTCAGAAGGGAAACAAACAGTTACGTAGCAGCCAACAAATACTGCTAGGTAGTTACTTGAGTTCTTAAACCTGTAGTCAAGGTGATATTTTGGGACACTATAGAATCCTGAAAACTGCAGGGCTTCTGAAATGTTCTTCTCTGGATCAGGTGTTTCCTTTCCTTTTCTATCATGAGAAACATTTCATCATAAAAAATCATGAATATTATGAAATAAGTGTCATCTTAAACTCCTGTGTAATAAAACTGACCCCAAAGAAAACCTCCTTCTTTTTGGGAACAAATTCTTGAAATAGCACCATTTATGGCCATGGGAAATCCTTACAACTGATTTGTGGATCCAGGTCATTCGCCTGACTTGGCATAGAGACAATTAAGAAGGGGCAACTCCATCCTTCCACTTTTTGCTTTTCATAGCTATTAGGGATGTTTTTGAACATTGTGTGATGATGTGTCTCTGTCCTTCCTTGCCTGTCTAAGAAAACATTAATCTAAATTTGTTAAAATAAAAAGCTTATGACATCTATCAAAGAGTAGATTTGTAGGTGGGACTTCTGGACAGAGAGAGGAAGTCTGAGAAAGAGTCTGGTATAGGGAGATTTTTTTTATGAGACACTCAGGAAGTCTGACATGCAAAATTGAGGAGAGGTAACTAGCCATGTGTCAGAACTTAGATTAGTATAAATAAGATAACTGAATTATGAGCTAGTGGGAACAAGCCTGACTTACAGAAGGATTCTCTTTCCCTGATATTACTGCCTGGTTAGACCTCAGTGGGAGAGGAGATGCTTAGTCCTTCTGGTACTAGATGTCCCAGTGTGGGGTGGTACCTTAAGTGGTGGTCAGGGGAGGAATTTGTAATGGCAGGACTGGAGGAGAGAAGGTGGACTATGATTAGGATACAATGTGAATAGAAAAATAAATAATAAATAACAGGAAAATATGACAAGATAACATATATAAAATTGAGTAATCATAATAAAAGTTAAAAAAATTTCAGATGAATTCAATTGAAAGACTACAGCTCCACATTGTGTCAAGACTGCAAAAGATAGTCTGTATCTGTTAAAAACCCTAAAATGGCTTTTCAGGCTTTGATAAGGGAATTTGAACCAAATGAACAAGATTTGCTAGGTTATGAATTATGGGTGGTGGCCCACAGAGGTGCCCACATCAGGTACTTAATGACTGGACCACACAAAATCATCAAATTCCAAGATTGAAGAGATTAGAAGACAGCTATCTTAGAGCCTAGCTTTCCACTGTACTGGCTAACATGGTGGAAAGATGAGGCTTCAATTATGGAGAATTGTTGAGTATCAATTACTAGGTGAAGGTACATATTCTGAATTAAGCGTATATATCGCCCTTGATGATGCCATCCTACAAGTGTCATACAGTAGACTTCACTGTTTGAGACAAGTTTGAATAATAAGGATGAGCCGAATCACTTAAAATGATAACTCAGGCTTTAAATCAATCTTTCACTCATGTTTTATAAAAATTATCTATAGTTCAAAATACAGAATTACCAGATCCAAATGCTAGTGAAATTTTAATTGAATCTTTAGCTTTTCAAAATGATAATGCTGAATGTAAAATTGCTATGAGACCTTTAAGGGTCAGATTTTCACCTCATTGTGAATGAGTTAAAGTTAATAAAGATAAAGAATTTAATACTCACAATTCAATTGTGGTTAGACAAACAATTACAGAGGGTATAAAAACTCAAATGCCCATTGTTGTGGCTTGCAAGTAACAGGTCATTCTATAAAGGACTTTAGATAAACAGTTCCTAAGAATAAATTTTTCTTTAATATTAATTCAGGGATAAAACCTTCCTGTGAAATTTTGAATATGCACAAGGAATATACATATGATTCATGAATATAAGACATCCAAAGACATTAGAGGCCATTTCTTAATATCAGAACACTTACTATGGGGCCTTGTTCAAAGCCCCCAAAACACACATGAACCATTAATTTCCTGTCCACCAAGGAAAGACTATTCTGAAAAACAACTAGAAAAATACAATTCTGATAGGACACACAGAGCTCCTCAAAACTTAAATAAAACATTAATATCTTAAGAAAGATAGAGCAGATGGGATGTATCCCAAGGTGGGGCAGTCTCTAGATGTCTTTTCCTTGAGTCACTGCTCCAGTTTTTGTCCCTGCATTTCCTTTAGAGAGGAACAATTTAGGGTTACAAATTTTGAGATGGGTGGGTGGCCCTATTGATGATGCCAAGAAGTGCTTGCTGACAGGAACCTTGTGTAGCCATACTCTGAGAGGGTCTGCCAGTACCAGACCAATACAGATGCAGATACTCACAACCAACCATTGGACTAAGACAGGGGACTCCAATGGAAGAGCTAGGGGAAGGACTGAAGGAGCTGAGGGGGATTGCAACTTCATAAAAAGAACAACATCACCTAACTGGACATTCCAGAGCTCCCAGGGACTAAACCACTAACCAAAGAGTATGCACAGTGGGTCCATGGCTCCAGCTACATATTGCTCCCCTAAGGTTCCTGCCTGGCTGAAGGATATGACCTGTTCAGGTTCCATATCCCTATCTCTGTGAGTCTCAGCTAAGGTTGTCACATTTATATCTTGCAACCTCCTCCATTCCAGGTCTCTGGCACTATCCCCTGATCCCCAGAAGCTGCAGATTTCCATTCAATCTCCTGACCCTCTGGTTCTCTCTCCTGTCTCTCCTCACAAACGATCATGAAACCTGTACAAACCCCTTTGTATTCCCTACACATCCTCTCTCCCACCCAATTTCTTCCCTCCATTTGCCTCCTGTAACTATTGTATTCCCTCTTCTAAGTGAAATACAAGCATCTCTGCTTGAACATCCTTTTCGTCAGGATCCTCTTCATTTTCACCCCTGAAGTTCTTTCAGACAGGAACAATTATGGGTCAGAGTTTTGACTTTGCGATGGCAATCCCATCCGTCACTTGATGCCCTGTCTTTCTGCTGGAGGTGGGCTCTACAAGTTCCCTCTCCCCACTGTAGGGCATTTCATCTAAGGTCCCTACCTTTCAGTTCCTAGAGTCTCTCACCTCCCAGGTCTTTGGTACATTCTAGAGGGACCTTCAACCTCCTACCTCCCAAGGTTGCCTGTTTCCATTCTTCTGCTGGCCCTCGGGGCTTTATTCCTTCTTCCCCCCACCCAATACCAGATCATATTCCCCTCTTCCAGCCCCCATTACAGGCTCCTCCATCCTTCCATTGTGATTACTTTCTTTTCTCTCCCAAGAGGGACTGAGGCATCCTCACTTGGATGTGGGGTGGTGGACTGTGACAGGCAGCCTGGCCCTCAGTCAAGCACAGGCTTAACTCTGGGTGACTCAGTGGGGCTTGCCCCACAAGGGATGGAAAAGCATTTTGCCAATGCTCCCAGGAGGCCCTTGGCTCCTGTCAAGTAGCTTCACCCTCAGCCCCCTGTAGAGAGGTCTGTCATGTGAGGTCTGTCACATAGGGGCAGCACACCAAGCCTTCCCACATGCAGATAAGGTATCCCTAAACTCTCAGACCAAGCCAATGGGAAGCACCTGTTGTCAGACCCCTGACCCATCCCAAACTGTATAGGGGAGATTCCCATCCAGAAGAAATAAAGGTGTGAGAACTACTCCACCGTCTGAGAGCTTCTATCATAAGAGTTGTAACACTGCTGCTTGGGAAGAAGTCTGCTCTCCCGAACCCCGCTAGAAGTTTCCCGCACTCTCCCTGGCTAGTTGGCCTCTCACAGGCTCACTCCAGGCCTGGCTCAGTGCAGGGCGGGTGCAGTATCTTGGAGCACTCTAGGTGGCA
The DNA here is from genome assembly GCA_019843965.1 of Rhynchomys soricoides. Classification (NCBI taxonomy): domain Eukaryota; kingdom Metazoa; phylum Chordata; class Mammalia; order Rodentia; family Muridae; genus Rhynchomys; species Rhynchomys soricoides. The sequence continues at coordinate 10,960 of JADRCH010006666.1, forward strand.
ACTGTGGAGACTGAGGTGGAGGTGACTCCCATCCTTTCTTTCCCCTTTGCCTGAACCTTCGCACTTGGCCAGGCCAGAGATCCTGGTGGAAAGCCTTCAGCACACAGGCCCACACTTGGACCCTTCAGCTTGTTGACCTTTTTGAGTTCTGTAGATTGTATTTTGGGTATTCTGTACTTTTTTGGGCTAATATGTACTTATTAGTGAGTACATACCATGCATGTCCTTTTGGGTCTGAGTTACCTCACTCAGAATATTTTCTAGTTCCATCCATTTGCCTGCAAAACTTAAGATGTCCTCATTCATAATAGCTAAGTAGTATTCCATTGGATAAATGAACCCCATTTTCTGTTTTCATTCTTCTGTCGTGGGTCATTTGGGTTGTTTCCAGCTTCTGGCTATCACAAATAAGGCTGCTGTGAACATAGTAGAACATGCCCCTGTGGCATGTTGGGGCATCTTTTTGGTATATTGCCAAGAGTTATATTGCTGGGTCTTCAGGTAGATCTGTTTCCAATTTTCTGAGGAACCTCTAGATTGATTTCCGGAGTAGTTGTACCAGTTTGCAATCCCACCAACAGTGGAGGAGTGTTCCTCTTTCTCTACATCCTCAGCAATATGTGCTGTTGCCTGAGGTTTTGATCTTAGCCATTCTGATTGGTGTAAGGTAGAATCTCAGGGTCATCTTGATTTGCATTTCCCTGACCACTAAGGACTTTGAACATTTCTTTAGATGCTTCTCAGTCATTGATGATTCCTCTCTTGTGAATTCTCTGTTTACTTTTATATCACATTTTATGATTGGATTGTTTGGTTATTTGGTGGTTAACTTCTTGAGTTATTTATATATTTTGGATACTAGCCCTTTATTGCATGTGGGGTTAGGGAAGATTTTTTCCCAATCTGTAGGTTGCCAATTTGCCTATTGACTATGTCCTTTGTCATATAGAAGCTTTCCAGTTTCATTATTTCCCATATATCAATTCTTGATCTTAGAGCATGAGCCATTGAAGTTCTGTTTAGGAAATTTCCCCCTGTGCCAATGAGTTAGAGGCCCTTTCCCACTTTCTCTTCTATTACATTTAGTGTATCTGGTTTTATGTTGAGTTCCTTGATCCACTTGGACTTGAACTTTGTGCAAGGTGACAAGTATGGGTCTATTTTCATTTTTCTACATACAGACAGCCAGTTAGACAAGCACCACTTATTGAAGATGCTTTCTTTTTTCCATTGTATATTTTCAGCTTCTTTGTGAAAGATCCAAGTGTTTGTACGTGTGTCGTTTTATTTCTGAGTCTTCAATTCTGTTCCACTAATCAATGTGTCTCTGAGGTCAGGGATAATAATTCCCCCAGCTATACTTTTATTGTTAAGAATTGTTTTCACTATTCTGGATTTTTTGCCTTTCCAGATAAATTTGAGAATTGTTCTTTCCATGTCTTTGAAGAATTGTGCTGGATTTTGATAGGGAATGCATTGAATCTGTAGATTGATTTTGATAGGATGGCCATTTTTACTTTGTTAATTCTGCCAATCAATGAGTATGGGAGATCTCTCTATTTTCTGAGATCTTCTTTGATTTCTTTTTTGAGAGACCTGAAGTTATTGTCATACAGATCTTTTACTTGTTTGGTTAGAGTTACCCCATGTTATTTTATATTATTTGTGGCTATTGTGAAGGGAGTTGTTTCCCTAATTTCTTTCTCAGTATCATTTGTATAAAGGAAGGCTACTGATTTATTTGAGTTAATTTCATATCTGCCACTTTGCTGAACTTGTTTATCCGCTAATGAAGTTCTCTGGTAGAAGTTTGGAGGTCACTTATGTTTACTATCATCTCATCTGCAAATGGTGATCCTTTTATTTCTTCTTTGCCAATTTGTATTCCCTTGATCTCTTTTTGTTATCTTATTGTTCTAGCTAGCACTTCAAGTACTATATTGAATAGATATGGTGAGAGTGGGCATACTTGTCCTTGATTTATTGGAATTGCTTCAAGTATGTCTCCACTTAATTTGATATTGGCTGTTGGTTTGCAATAAATTGCTTTTATTATATTTAGGTATCAGCCTTGAATTCCTGATCCGTCCAATACTTTTAACATGAAGGGGTGTTGTATTTTGTCAAATGCTTCTTCTGCATCTAAGAAGATGATCATGTGTTTTTTCCTCTGAGTTTGTTTATATAGTGGATTAAGTTAATGGATTTTCATATATTGAACCATCCCTGAATTCCTGGAATTAAGCCGACTTAATCATGATAGATGATTATTTTGATGTGTTCTTGGATTCAGTTTGTGAGAATTTTATTGAGTTTTTGCATTGATATTTATAAGTGAGATTGGTCTGAAGTTCTTTTTATTTGGGTACTTGGGCAGTTTAGGTATCAGAGTAAGTGTTGCTTCATAGAATGAAGAAGGTAGTCTTTCTTCAGTTTCTATTTTATAGAATAGTTTGAAGAATATTGGTAAGTCTTCTTTGAAGATCTGGTAGAATTCTGCACTAAATCTGTCTGGCCCTGGGCTCTTTTTGGCTGGGAGGTTTTTAATTACTTCTTCTATTTCCTATGGGATATGGACCTGTTTAGATAGTTTAACTGCTCTTGATTTAACTTTGGTATGTGACATCTGTCAAGAAAATTGTCCATTTAATCTAGATTTTCTAGTTTTGATGAGTATAGGCCCTTGTAGTAGGATCTGATGATTGTTTGAATTTCCTATGTTTCTCTTGTTATGTTTCCCTTTTCATTTCTGATTTTGTTAATTTGGGTACTGCCTTTTGGCTGTTTAGTTAGTTTGGCTAGGGCTTTATCTATCTTGTTGTTTCTCTTGAAGAACCAGCTTTTGGTTTTGTTGATTATTTGTATTGTTCTATTTTTTTCTATTTGGTTGATTTCATCCCTGAGTTTGACTATTTCCTGCCATCTACTCCTCTTGTGTGTGTGTGTGCTACTTTTTGTTGTAGAGTGCTCAGGTATGCTGTTAAGTTTCTAATGTAAGATCTATCGTGTTTCTTTACTAGGGCACGTAGTGCTATGAATTTTTCTTTTAGCACTGCTTTTACTGTGCCCCATAAGTTTGGATATGATGTGTTATCATTGTAATTAAATTCCTGGAAGTCTTGAATTTCTTTCTTTATTCCTTCCCTGACCAAGTTATCATTGAGTAGAGAGTTGTTCAGTTTCCATGTGTATGTGGGATTTCTGTTGGTTTTGCTGTTATTGAAGGCCAACCTTAGGCCATTTTGATCTGATAGGATGCATGGGATTATTTCAATCTTCTTGTATCAGTTGAAGGTTGTTTTGTGACCAATTATATGGTCGATTTTGGAGAAGGTACGTACCATGAGGTGCTGAGAAGAGGTGTATTCTTTGGTTTTAGGGTAAAATGTTCTATAGATATCTGTTAAATCCATTTGTATCATAACCTTTATTGTTTGCTCTGTATCCCTAGTTTCTGTTTTAATGACCTGTCTATTAGTGAGAGTGGTATGTTAAAGTCTCCCACTATTATTGTGTGGGGTTCACTGTGTGTTTTGAGCTTTAGTAAAGTTTCTTTTATGAATACGGGTACCCTTGAATTTTGGGCTAGATGTTCAGAATTGAGACTTTCTCTTGGAGGATTTTCCCTTTGATGAGTATGAAGTATCCTTTCTCATCACGCTTGATAACTTTTGGTTGAAATTTCATTTTATTGGATATTAGGATGGCAACTTCAGCTTGTTTCTTGGGACCATTTCCTTGGAAGACATTTTCCATCTTTTTACTCTGAGATAGTGTCTGTTTGTTATTGAGGTATGTTTTTTGCATGTAGTAAAATGCTAGGTCTTATTTGTGTATCCAGTCTTTTAGCTTATGTCTTTTTTTAGATGAGTTAAGTTTATTAATATTCAAAGTTAGGTCTATCTATACTTTATAAATTACAAAATAGTAATAGTTGTGCTCTATATTTGAGAGAAATGTTTTGTCTTTTTATTAGAACAGAAAGGGGAAAGTGTTGTAGATAGCCCTGGGGCTTTTTGTATTCTAATTCTGCCCTCCTATGAGGGGCTTCAGACAAGGAGTGAGTTACACCTGTGACTTCTTGTGAACTAATCCCCTAATGAATAAAAGAGCCAATCACTGGGAGAGTAGGAGGGACTTCCATGTCGGGAGAGGAAGACAGGAGCAGGAGATAGATAGATAGATAGATAGATAGATAGATAGATAGATAGAGAGAGAGAGGTCCTTTTGGAATGGGGACAGCATGTAGGTACTAGAGTCTCCTGGCGTGGCAGATCCACAAGGATTTGCCACCAGAGGAATCAGATTTAAATAAGGCTTACAAGATTAGGTTTCAGTTGTTGCGCCCAAAGACTGAGTTACCATTGTTTCTGAGCTAAGTTTGTGTTGTACTTTCTTTCACATGGTGGCTGGTCTGGGTTCCAGAGAGAAAGTTACAGTGGCAAATTGTGGGTTTTCCTGATGTACATCACATAGACCATGGGGGTATTGAAGCATGGGGCTGGTGTGGTAGTGACCCACCAGTGGGAACCTAGCAAACTGGGTGGAGAGAGCATGGAGCTTCAGAGCTCCATGAGATAAAAGCATGTTGGCCATTGCCTACCAGTGAATGGCTGGCCAGCCCACGAGGGCTGAGAGAACCAGGGAATAGTGTGGGAACATGCTGCTACCATACCTTCTTATTTTAATATTTCCCACATCAGGTGATAGATATAGATGTATCTGCATTCTAGATGCAGATATCCAGTTAGACCACCACCATTTATTGAAAATGCTTTCTACTTCCATTGTAAGGTTTTGCCTTCTTTAAAAAGAATCAAGTGCCTGTAGGTGTGTAAGTTTATTTCAGGGTCTTTGATTTGATTCCATTGATAAACCTGTCTGTCCTATACCAATACATTGCAGTTTTAAATAGTATTGCTCTCTAGTACAGCTTGAGGTCAGGGTTGGTGTTACCTCCAGAAGTTCTTTCATTGTTCAGGAATGTTTTAGCTATTCTGGGTATATTGTCTTTGCATATCAAGTTGAGATTTCCTCTTTCAAGGTCTCTAGATAATTGTTTTCAAATATTGATGGTAATAACATTGAATCAATAGATTGCTTTTGCCACTTTCACTATGTTAATCCTATCAATCCATGAGCCTAGGAGATCTTTCAATCTTCTGATATCCTCCTCAATTTTTTTCTTCAGTGACTGTCATATACGTTTTTCACTTGCTTGCTTAGAGTTATACCAAGATATTTTATATTATTCATGGTTATTATAAGGGTTGTTGTTTCCCAAATTTGTTTCTCAGACTGTTTATCATTTGTATAAAGGAGAGCTATGGTTTTCTTTGAGTTAATTTTATATCCAGCCACTTTGCTGAAGGTGTTTATCAGCTGTAGGAGTTCTCTGATAGAATTTTGGGGGTCACTTTTGTATAGTATCACACCACCAAGAAATAGTGATACTTGATTTCTTCCTTTCTAATTTCTTATTTTAAGGTATTCACTTAATATCCCACTCACTGCCTTATCCTGCTCACCCCCTCTAACGATCCTTCTCCTTACCACCTCTACTTCTCCTCTGAGCAGCTGGGGACTCCCAGGGTATACCCCACCCTGGCACACCAAGTCTCTTTGAGACCAGGTGCTTACTCTCCCACTGAGGCCAGACAGTGGGAGATAGGCAGCCCAGCTATAAGAACACATCCCACCTACAGGCAACAGCTTTTGGGATAGCCAGCCAGTTCCGTCCCTATCCTTCTGCTCCAGTTGTTTAGAACCCACATAAAGACCAAGCTGTAATCTGGTATATATGTGTAGGGAGGCCTAGGTATAGTCTGTGTATGTTCTTTGCTTGGTGGTTCAGTCTATGAGAGCCCCAAGTGTTCATGTGAGTTTACTCTGTTGGTCTTCCTGTGTAGTTCTGAATCAATTTGGGGCCCACAATCCTTTCCTACTGTTCCATAAGAGTCCCCAAGCTACATCCACTGTTTGGCTGTGGGTGTCTGTATCTGTCTGAGTCAGCAGTTGAGTGGAGCTTCTCAGAGGAAAATAATGTTAGACTCCTGTCTACAAGGATAACAGAGTATCATTAATAGTGTCAGGGATTGATGATTGCACATGGGATGAGTCTCAAGGTTGGCAGCTTATTGGTTGGCCATTCCTTCAGTCTCTGCTCCATCCCCCATGCTTGTATTTCTAATAGACAGGTAAACTTGGGTTGACAGTTCTGTGGGTGGGTTATTGTCTCTATTGCTCTACTGGAGTCCCTGCATGGCTATAGGAAGTAGCCCTTTCAGGTTTCATATCCCCAATGCCATGAGTCACAGCTAAGGATGCCCCCATTGATTCTTGAGAGCATCCTTTATCTTAGGTCTCTGTCTCTTCTTGGAGATTCCCCCTACCTCCCCACCCCTGTCAGCTGCAGATTTCCATTCATTCTCATGGCCATGTGAAATATCTTGTACCTTATTAGAGGGCCATGAATTAAAGCTGGATATTCTTTCTAAATTTTATTCCTTTCATCTCCTTTAGGTTTCTTATTGTTTTAGCTAGAAATTCAAGTACTATATTGAATAGATAGGGAGAGAGCAGGCAGCCTTGTATTGTCTCTGATTTTAGTGGAGTTGTTTTGTTTCTTTCCATTTACTTTGTTGTTTGCCCTTTGCTATATGTTGCTTTATTGTGTTATTTATGCACCTTGTATTACTAATCTAAGAATTTTAACATGAAGGAGTGTTGGATTTTATCAATTGCTAATGAGAAAATCATGTGATTTTGCTTTTTCGGTTTGCCTAAACAGAGGATTAAATTAATGGATTTTTGTATATTGCACTATTCCTGCATCCCTGGGATGAAGCCTACTTGATCTTGATAGATGATGTCTTTGATGTGTTCCTGAATTCAGTTTTTGAGTATTATATTGAGGTTTTTTTGCATCAATTTTCATAACAAAAATTGTTCTGAAATCCTCTTTCTTTGTTGATTCTTTGTTTGGTTTAGGTGTCAGGGTGACTGTGGCCTCATAGAATGAATTTGGAAATTATCCTTTTGTTCCTATGTTGTGGGATTGTTTGAGGAGTATTGGCATTAGCTCTTCTCTGAAAGTCTGATAGAATTCAGTGCTAAAAACATCTAGCCCTGGAACTCTTTTGGTTGAGAGACTTTTTGATTATTTCTGTTTTCTTGAAGGTTATAGGGCTGTTTCAGTAGTTTATCTCATCTTGATTTAACTTTGTAAGCATTATCTCTCCAAAAAATTACATTCATTTTGTTAAAAATTTTGTGGATTAGAGGCTTTTAAAATAAGACCTAATAACTCCTTGGTTTTTCCAGTAGTCTGTTATGTTTCTGTTTTCATTTCTTATTTTGTTAATTTGGATACTGTCTCTGGGTCTTTTAGTTAGATTGGCTAAGGGTTTGTCTATCTTGTTGATTTTCTCAAAGAAGCAGCTTTTGGTTTCATTGATTCTTTATATTGTTTTCTTTGTTTCAAATTGATTGATTTTAGGCCTGATTTTGATAATTTCCTGCCTTCTATTCCTCTTCGTGGTTTTTGCGTCTTTTTTCTACAGCTTTCAGATGCACTTTTAAATTGCTGGTATGAAAACTTTCCAATTTCTTTATGGATGCACTCAGTACTAAAAACTTTCCTCTTAGCACTGCTTTCATTTTGTCCCATAAATTTGGGTTTGTTGTGCCTTTGTTTTCATTGAATTCTAGAAAGTCTTTCTTTCTAGAGATTCTAGAATTTCTAGAAATCTAGAAATTTATTTCTTTAATTAAGCTTTAGCAATGCATCTTTTACAAATATGGGTGCCTTTGTGCTTGGGGCATAGATGTTCAGAACTGAAATATCATCTTGGTAGATTTTTCCTTTGTTAAGTATGAAATATCCTTACTTGTCAGTTTTGATTTTAGTTGAAAGTAAATTTCATTAGTTATTAGAATGTCTACTCGAGCTTCCTTCTTGGATCTGTGTAATTGGAAAAGTTTTTCCAACCCTTTATCCTAACGTAATGCCTATCTTTATTGCTAATGTGTGTTTCTTGTGTTCAGCAGAATGAAGGATGCTGTTTTTGCATCTGTTCTGTTATCCTGTGTCTTCTTTTAGGAGAATTGAATACTTTGACAGTGAGAAATATTAATGACAATGGATTGTTAATTCCTGTTCTTTTTAAATTAAAATTTATTTATTTATTTATTATATTTTTTGTACACTGTAGTTGTCTTCAGGAACACCATAAGAGGGCATCGGATCCCACTACAGATGGTTGTGAGCCACCATGTGGTTTCTGGGAATTGAACTCAGGACCTCTGGAAGAGTAGTCAGTGCTCTTAACTGCTAAGCCATCTCTCCAGCCTCAATTCCTGTTCTTTTGATGTTGTGGTGTTAGTGTGTGTGTGTGTGTGTGTGTGTGTGTGTGTGTGTGTGTTTGTGTGTACTTCCCTTGTTTTTGCTTACATGGAGTTAGTTTTTACCAGTGTTTTGTTGGATGTAATTATCCTTTTTGGGTTGGAGTTTTCCTTGTAGTATTTTCTGTAGGGCTGGATTTGAGAAGAGATATTGTTTGGATTTGGATTTGTGATTAAGAATGGTGATTAAGAATTTTGCAGGGGGAGGGAGGATGGGATGAAGGGTTTTCAAAGGGGAAATCTGGAAAGGGGAAAACATTTGAAATGTAAATAAAGTATAAAAAAAATTTTTTTAAGGCTGTCTGCTTCCACCTGTGGCAGGAGACCTCTGCCTGGGCCACCAGGCCTCCATTGCCCACTGGTGCAGGGAGAAAGCAACCCGCCCACTTGTGCGGAAAAGCTAGTGGATGCAGGGCTCCAGACACGGGGACTGAGGAACAGCAGGGAGGTAAGAGAAATATACAGTAAATCAGTTGCCAGAATCAAACTAAATGGAGAGAAACTTGAAGCAATCCTACTAAAATCAGGGACTAAGCAAGGCTGCCCTCTCTCCCCTATCTATTCAATATAGTACTTGAAGTTCTAGCTAAAGCAATCAGACAACAAAAGGAGGTCAAAGGGATACAAATCGGAAAGGAAGAAATCAAAATACCACTATTTGCAGATGATATGATGGCATACTTAAGTGACCTGAAAAACTCCACCAGAGATCTGCTACGGTTGATAAACAACTTCAGCAAAGTGGCTGGATACAAAATTAATTCAAGGAAATCAGTAGCCTTCCTATACTTGAAGGATAAACAAGCTGAGAAAGAAATTAGGGAAATAACACCCTTCACAATGGTCACAAACAGTATAAAATATCTTGGTGTGACTCTAACCAAACAAGTGAAAGGTCTGTATGGCAAGAACTTCAAGTCTCTGAAGAAAGAAATTGAAGAAGACCTCAGAAGATGGAAAGATCTCCCATGCTCATGGATTGGCAGGATTAATATTGTTAAAATGGCCATCCTGATGAAAGCAATCTACAGATTCAATGCAATTCCCATCAAAATTCCAACTCAATTCTTCATAGACTTAGAAAGAGCAATTCTCAAATTCATATGGAATAACAAAAAACCCAGGATAGCAAAAACTATTCTCAACAATAAAAGGACTTCTGATGGAATCAGCCTCCCTGGCTTCAAGCTGTACTACAGAGCAGTAGTGATAAAAACTGCATGGTATTGGTACAGTGACAGGCAGGTAGATCAATGGAAAAGAATCAAAGACCCAGAATTGAACCGACACACTTATGGTCACTTGATCTTTGACAAAGGAGCTAAAACCATACAGTGGAAAAAAAGACAGCATCTTCAACAAACAGTGCTGGTTCAACTGGTGGTCTACATGTAGAAGATTGCGAACTGATCCATTCCTATCTCCCTGTACAAAGCTCAAGTCCAAGTGGATCAAGGACCTCCACATAAAACCAGATACACTGAATTTAATAGAAGAGAAAGTGGGGAAAAGTCTAGAACACATGGGCACAGGGGAAAAGTTCTTGAACAGAACACCAATGGCTTGTGCTCTAAGATCAAGAATTGACAGATGGGACCTCATAAAATTACAAAGTTTCTGTAAGGCAAAGGACACTGTAAATAGGACAAAAGGGCAACTTACAGATTGGGAAAAGATCTTTATCAATCCTACATCCGATAGAGGGCTAATATCCAATGTATACAAAGAACTCAAGAAGCTAGACTCCAGAGAACCAAATAACCTTATCAAAAAATGGGGAAGATTGCTAAACAGACAATTCTCAACTGAGGAAACTTGAATGGCCGAGAAGCACCTAAAGAAATGTTCAACATCCTTAGTCATCAGGGAAATGCAAATCAAAACAACCCTGAGATTTCACCTCACACCAGTCAGAATGGCTACGATCAAAAACTCAGGTGACAGCAGATGTTGGCGAGGATGTGGATAAAGAGGAACACTCCTCCATTGCTGGTGGGAATGCAAGTTGATACAACCTCTCTGGAAATCAGTTTGGTGGACCCTCAGAAAGATGAACATAATACTACCTGAGGACCCAGCTATTCCACTCCTGGGCATATACCCAGAAGATGCTCCAACATGTAATAAAGACACATGTTCCACTATGTTTATAGCAGCCATATTTATAATAGCCAGAAGCTGGAAACAACCCAGATGTCCTTCCACAGAGGAATGGATACAGAAAATGTGGTACATTTACACAATGGACTACTCAGCAATTAAAAACAATGACTTCATGAAATTTGCAGACAAATGGATGGAACTTGAAAATATCATCCTGAGTGAGATAACACAGTCACAAAAGAATGAACATGGTATGTACTCACTGTTAAGCACTCTTGGGCGCTATTAGCCCAAGAGTTCGAAATACCCAAGAGTTACTTTGCAGTAACAGTAGGGCGGAATGGAAGGTCCCAGATGGAAGACTTGGAGAAGGGACTGTAGGAGCTGAGGGAGTTTTCATTCCCAGAAAGGCAGCAACAGTGGCAACTGGCCTGACCCCCTGATATTCCTGGAGCCTGTTCTTCCAACCAAAGAATACACATGGAGTGACCCATGGTGCTGGCCACATATGCGGGAGAGGAGGGTCTTGTTAGACATCAGCGGGAGGAGAGGCCCTTGGGCCTGAGGGTATTAGATCCCCCAGTATAGGAGAATTCCAAGGAGGGAAGATGAGAGTGGGTGGGTAGGTGGGTGGGGGAATACCCCAATAGTGGCAGGGGAGGGGGGAGGAAATAGGGAGGTTCTAAAGGGGAGATCTGGAAAGGGGAAAACATTTGAAATGTAAATAAAGTAGAAAAAAATTTAAAAAAATTTTTTTCAAAAAAAATTTTGCTGTGTATAGTCTATGCTGGCATCTGTGGTTTCTTAGAGGTTGCAATGCATCTATCCTGGCTGTTTTAGAGTGTTTGTTGGGAAATCTGGTGTAATTCTGACAGGAGGTCTGCCTTTGTATGTTACCTGGCCTTTCTGCTTTCCACTTTTAATATTCTTTCTTTTTTTTCTGTAGATTTTGTATGTTGATTAGTATATGTCAGGAAGTTTTTGTTTCATTTACTGCCTAATTGGTGTTCTGTAAGCTTCTTGTATATTTATAAGCATTTCTTTCTTTATGTTGGGAAACATTGTTTTCAATGATTTTGTTGAGAATATTTTGCGGGCCTTATATTACTACTTTTCTTAGGTTAGGCCTTTTCATGGCCTCCCACAGTTCCTGGATGCTTTATGTCACACATGTTTTTAGAGTTAACATTTTCTTTGGTTGCTATATCATTATGTTTGATTGTATCTTCTGCCCTTGAGATTCTGAGATTCTCTCTTCCATCTCTTCTATTCTGTTGGTGATAATTACATCTGTTGTTCCTGTTCTCTTCCCTAAGTTTTCTATCTTCAGAATTTCCTCAGTTTATGTTTTCTTTATTGCTTCTATTTCCATTTTCAGGTCTTAAACCATTATACTAGTTTCCTTCACCTGTTTAATTGTGTTTTCCTGTATTCTTTTAAGAAAATTTATTTGTTTCTTCTTTAAATATATCTACATGTTTGATTGCAATTTCCTGTATTTCTTTAAGGGAATAATTCATTTCCTCTTTAAAGTCTTCTATCATCTTGATAAAAATGAATTTAATCTTATTATCTTGTGCTTTGGTTGTGTTAGGATATTCAGGGCTTGCTTTAGTAGTATGTCTGTGAACTGAAGTTGTCACAATTCCCTGGACTTTGTTGATTGTGTTCTTTCAAAGACCTTTAGTCGTATGGATGGTTTTAGTTCCAAGAGTTTCTGTTGTAGTAGGTATTGAGAGAGTGCCTAACCTAGATGATCCTGGTATAGAAAGCCTGTGGTGTGTATCCTTGGGCTGTCTGGTTCCAGCTCAGCAGCTCTGATGAAGGTGGCTGGAGAGCAGTCAGGACAAATGAGATCCAGTGTGGATAGCAGGTTGCACCTTCTCCCACTGAGGCCAGTAAAGGCAGTCCTGTTGAGGATGGAAAGCACAGTCAGACCACAGCATTAGCAAGAGTCTCTGCTCCAGTTGTTGGGGTCCTGAAAAGGGACTGAGCTGCAATTCAGCCATTTATATGGTGAGGGTCTCATTCCAACTGTGTGTGTTCTTTGGTTGGTGTCTTAGTTTCTGCGACCTCTCAGAGGTCCAGATGAGGTGACTCTGTTGGTTGTCCTGTGAGGGTCCCATCTCCTTCAGGAACTTCAATTATTTCCCCAACTCTTCCATAAGCATCACTAACCTCTGTCCAATGTTTGGCTCTAAGTATCTATATCTGCTTCTGTCAGCTATACTGATATGAATAGAGCCTCTCTGAGGACAGCCATCCAAGGCTCCCATCTGTAAGCATACCATAGCATGGTAGTGTCATGATTTGGTGCCCTCCTAGGATGGACCTCAATTTGGGCCAGTTATTGTACCTCTTTTCCTTCAGTCTCTTCTCCATTTTTGTCCCTGCAGTTCTGTTAGACAGGAACAATTTTGGGTCAGGAATTTTGACTGTGGGTTAGTAACTCTGTCACTCGACTTTAGGCCCTGTCTATCTACTGGATGTGTGTCGGGCTGTGATTTGAAGTTTGTTTTCTGGTAGACCTAAGGTTTGAACGCTACATGCCCAATGAGCTGTCTTTGGCCTATAAGGGATGACAGCCATTTGCCCAAGCTCCTAGAATACAGTTTCTAACATGTGGCTACATTTATCCATATGTCTGTGACATTTGGTCACATAAAAAGGCGTCATGCCCTCCAAGCCTCTCCTCAGATAGAGGCATGGCCACACAGTCCCAAGCCATCCCCGTGTTAATGAGACACCTAGAGACTTAGCAATGCTCCTTCCCAGTTACTATTTCTATCTTGCCCTTCCTGGAGGTCGCGGGGTACGATCTCATCCATGCCACTTTCCACAATGACAGTAAATGCTTTGCTTAGAACTATGGACTGTCTCTATTTATCTTGATCTGCTGTGGGAATTGAGGGATCCGGCCTTCGATTAAGGAGCCGTGTCTAATCTCGCAGAGGGTGTCTCAGCACTTCCAGATGGCACCCATTTACTCAAGTCAAAACAGCTAGCTGGTGCCCAAGCTGCCCAACTGGACCCTCTGTGTGACCCCATTTGTTTCCAGAACTCCCATGGTATCCGGCAGCATCTGCGACATCCAGAGCCTGGGAACTCCAGCCGGCTGTGGTGTTCCCCGGGAATGGCCCCCTCTTCTACCCACGGCTGTGTCTCCGCAGAGGTCTCTCACACAGCCTGACTGGCCCTCTCACACAGTCTGACTGGCCCAGAGGACTGTAGAAGAGCACATGGTCACTTCCCATGAGTCCTATCCCTCCCAGAGGCACAGCACTCGGGGTGGACTCGCGAGGCTTCACTCTACCCTGTGCCATTTGTTTCCACAGAGGTGGACTCTTTATCTACCCCAATGTTGGGCATTTTGGCTAAGGTTGCCCCCAGTGTCTCACCTTCTGGATCTCTGGTAATCTCTAGAGGGTCCCCGTACTTCCTACTATCCGAGGCTCCTTATTTCCATTTATTTTCTTGGCCCTCTGGGCTTCTCTCCTGTTCTGTACCCCCCATATCCGATCCTATTCTCCTTTCCCCCTCCTCACCCAGGACCTTCCCTCCCTCTTCCTCCTGCGAATATTACCTTTCCTCTTCTAAATGGGTTTGAAGCCTCCTCACTTGCACATTTCTCCTTGTTACACTTAGGGTCTGTAGGTTGTATCCTAGGTATTCTGTACTTTTGGATAATATCCACTTATCAGTAAGTACATACCATGCATGTGTTTTTGAGTCTGGGTTACCTCACTCAGGATGATATTTTCTGGTTCCACTAATTTGCCTAAAAAAACTTATGATATCCTCGTTTTAATAGCTGGATAGTATTCCATTGTGTAAATGAACATTTCTGTATCTATTCTTTGGTCGAGGGACATCTGGGTTGTTTCCAGCTTCTGGCTATTAAAAATAAGACTGCTATAAACATGGTGGAGCATGTGTCCTTGTGATATGGTGGGGAATCTTTTGGGTATATACCCAAGAGTAGTTGAGTCTTCAGGTAGAACTATTTTCAATTTTCTGACGAATGACAAGATTGATTTCCAGAGTGGTTGAACAAATTTGCAATCCCACCAGCAGTGGAGGAGTGTTCCTTTTTTCCAACATCCTCACTATCAGGGGATGTTCCTTGAGCTTTTAATCTTAGCAATTCTGATTGGTGTAAGGTGGAATCTCAGGGTCATTTTGATTTGCATTTCTCTGATGAATAAGAACTTCAAACATTTCTTTAAGTACTTCCCAGCCATTTTAGACTCTTCTTTTGTGAATTCTCTGTTTAGCTCTACCCCATTTTTAAAATGGGTTATTTGGGTTTTTGTAGGTTGATTTCTTGAATTCTTTATATATTTTGGATATTAGTCCTCTGTCAGATACAGGGTTAGTGCAGATTTTTTACCAGTCTGTAGGTTGACGATTTGCCATATTGACTATGTCCTTTGCCTTACAGAAGCGTTTCAGTTTCATGAGATCCCATTTATAAATTCTTGACCTTAGAACCAGAGCCATTGGTGTTCTATTCAGAAAAAATTTCCCCTGTGCCAATGTATTCAAGGCTCTTTCCCATTTTCTCTTTTATCAGATTCAGTGTATCTGGGTTGTTTTTTTTTCCCTTCCCCTCCCCCCTCAGTGTATCTGGTTTTATGTGGAGGTCCTTGATCCCTTTGAATTTGAGCTTTGTGCAAGGTGATAAATGTCAATCTATTTTCATTCTCCTACATACAAACTGCCAGTTAGACCAGAACCACTTATTGAAGATGCTTTCTTTTTTTTCATTGTATGGTTTTAGCTCTTTGTCAAAGATCAAGTTTCCATAGGTGCATGGGTTTACTTCTGGTTCTTTGAT
Source organism: Rhynchomys soricoides (assembly GCA_019843965.1). NCBI lineage: Eukaryota > Metazoa > Chordata > Mammalia > Rodentia > Muridae > Rhynchomys > Rhynchomys soricoides. Next base: position 26,303 of record JADRCH010006666.1, read on the forward strand.
TCTAATCAATTGATTGACCTGTTTGTCTTTGTACCAGTACCATATAATTTTTATCACCATTGCTTTGTAGTCAGCTTGAGGTCAGAGTTGGTGATTCCCCTAGAAGTTCTTTTATTGTTGAGAATTGCTTCTGATATCCTGGGGTTTTTTTTGTTTTTCCATATGAAGCTGAGACTTGCTCTTTCCATGTCTGTGAATAATTGAGTTGGAATTGTGATGGGGATTGCATTGAATCTACAGATTGCTTTTGGTGAGATGGCCATTTTCACTATGTTAATCCTACTTATCCATAATCATAGGAAATCTTTGCATCTTCTGAGGTATTCTTTGATTTCTTTTTTAGGGACTTGACTTTCCTGTCATAGATATCTTTCACTTGCTTGCTTAGAGTTACACCAAGGTATTTAACAGTATTTGTGGCTATTGTAAAGGGTGTTGTTTTTCTAATTTCTTTCTCAGCCTATTTATCATTCATATAAAGGAAATTTACTGATTTGTTTGAGTTAATTTTATATTCTGCCACTTTGTTGAAGTTGTTTATCAGCTCTATGAGTTCTCTTGTGGAATTTTTTTTGGGGTCACTTGTATTTACTATCATATCATCTGCAAATAATGATACCTTGACTTCTTCCTTGTCATATCCTCTTGATATGTTTTGTTGTCTATTGCTCTAGCTAGAACTTGAGTACTATATTGAATAGATATGGATAGAGTGGGAAACCTTGTCTTGTCCCAGATTTTATTGGGATTGCTTCTAGTTTCTCTCCATTCAATTTGATGTTGGCTGTTGGTTTGCTATATATTGCATTGATTAGGTTCTGGTATGTGCAATGAATCCCTGGTCTCTCCAAGACTTTTTACCAACAGTGGGATTGGTTGTTTTTGAAGGGTGTTTCCTCATCTAATGAAATGATCATCTGATTTTTGTCTTTCAGTTTGTTTACATAATGGACTATGTTGATGGGTTTTCATATATTGAGCCATCTCTTCATCCCTGGGATGAAGCTCACTGAATGCGTTGAATGATGTGTTTGATGTGTTCTTGAATTTGGTTTGTGAGAATTTTATTGAGTTATTTTCTGTTGATGTTCATAAGCAAAATTAGTCTGAAGTGTTCATTCTTCATTGGGTTATTGTGTGGTGTAGGGTTTCGTAACTTTGGACTCATAGGATGAATGAGGTAGTCTTCTTTCTGTTTTTATTTTGTGAAATAGTTTGAAAAGTATTGGTATTATCTTTTCTTTGAAGCTCTGATAAAATTCTGCACTAATACTATCTGGTCCTGGGCTTTTCTTTTTGGTTGGGAGACTTTTAATGACTTCTATTTATTTGAGGGTTATGGGACTGTGTAGATAGTTTATCTGATCTTGATTTAACTTTGGTAAGTGGGATCTGTCTAAAAGTAGTTCATAATGTTTTTTTTACATTTTCCAGTTTTGTCAAATATCCCTGGGCACAGTCTAATGGTTGTCTGTGAGTATCTGCATCTGTCTTAGTCAAATGCTGGTGGATCCTCTCAGAGGACAGTCATTCTAGGTTCCTGTGGGGAACACTTCTTGGCAATAACAATAGTGTCTGGGTTTAGTGTCTGCAGATAGGATGTATTCCAAGGTGGGGTGCTTTTGTCTTTGCATTTTTTTTTAGAGGGAAACAATTCTGGCTTAAAGTCTTTGAGATAGTTGTTTAGCCCTAAACTTCAACTGGGTCTGTGTCTTTCTACTGGAGGTTGTCTTTTCAGGTTCTATTTCTCCTCTGTTGGGTGTTTCAGCTAATGTCATCCACTTTGATTCCTGGGAACCTCTCCTTTCCCTGGAATCTGGGAATTTATATTAGTTACCCCTGTTCCCACCCCACTGCTGCATATTTCTATTCATTTTCTTGTCCCTCTGGGTTTCACTCCTGTCTCTTTCCAGTCCTAGATCTGCCCCCATTTTACTTTCTTCCTCCCTGGTCCTTCCCTTCCTAGATCTCTTGTGATTACTGTGTTCCTTCTTCTATGTAGGACTGAAACATCCACATGTTATCCTTCCTCTTTCATGTGGTCTGTGAGTTGTTTCGGGGTATTCTGAGCTTTTGGGCTAATATCCACTTATTAGTGAGTTCATAACATCAATGTCCTTTTTGGGGTTTGGTTACCTCACTTCAGATGATATTTTATAGTTCCATCCATTTGCCTTTGAATGGCATGAAGTCATTGTTTTTAATAGCTGTATAGTACCCCATTGTGTAAATGTACCACACTTTCTGTATCCATTCTTCCATTGAGGGATGTCTGGGTTGTTTCCAGCTTCATGCTATTATAAATAAGGCTGCTGTGAATATAATAGAGATTATGCCCTTGTTATATGTTAGAACACCTTTTGGGTATATGTCCAGTAGTGGTATAGCTTGGTAGAAACATTTCAAATTTTCTGAGGAACAATCAGACTGATTTCCAGTGTGGTTATACCAGCTGGCAATCCTTCCAACAATGGAGGACTGTTCCCCTTTCCTCATATCCTTGCCATCATCTTCTGTCACCTGAGTTTTTGGTCTTAGCTATTCTGATGGGTGTAAGGTGGAATCTCATGGTCATTTTGATTTGCAATTCCTTGATGACTAAGGGTGTTGAACATTTCTTTAGGCACTTCCTGCCCATTTGAGATTCCTCAGTTGAGAATTCTTTCTTTGGCTCAGTACCTCATTTTTAATAGGGTTATTTGGTTCTCTGGACTCTAACTTCTTGAGTTCTCTGTATATTTTGGATATTAGCCCTCTGTAGGAAGTAGGTTTGTTAAAGATCTTTTCCCAGTCTTTAGGTTGCTGTTTTGTCCTATTGATAGTGTCCTTTGCCTTACAGAAGCTCTTCAATTTAATAAGGTACCATTTGTCAATTGTTGATCTTAGAACCTGAGCCACTGGTTTTTGTTTCAAGAAATTGTCCCCTGTGCTGATGTGTCTGGGACTCTTTCCCAATTTTTCTTCTGTTATATCCAATATATCTGGTTTTAAGTGGCGGTCCTTGATCCTCTTGGACTTGAGCTTTGCACAAGGAGATGAAAATTGTGCAAGTTTCATTCTTCTACATGCTGAATGCCAGTTGAACCAGCATCATTTGTTGAAAATGCTGTCTTTTTCCCACTGGATGGTTTTGGCTTCTTTGTCAAATACCAAGTGACCATAGGTTGTGGGTTTTTTATGCATATTTAATTCTATTCTAGTGATCTACCTGTCTGTCTCTGTACCAATACCTTGCAGTTTTTTAATCACTTTTGTTCTGTAGTAGAGCTTGAGGTCAGGGATAGTGATTCCTCCAGAATTACTTATTGAGAATAGTTTTCACTATGGGGGCTTCTTTGTTATTCCATATGAATTTAAGAATTGCTCTTTTTATCTCTGTGAAGAATTGAGTGGGAATTTTGATGGGAATTCTATTGAATCTGTAGATTGCTTTTGATAAGATGGCCATTTTTACTATGTTAATTCTACCAATCCAAGAGGATGGGTAATCTTTCAATCTTTTAAGCTCTTCTTCAATCTCTTTCATCAGAGACTTGAAGTTTACTTTTGTGGTTAGAATTACATCAAGATATATAATATTTGTGACTCTTGTAAAGTGTGTTGGTTCCCTAGTTTCTTTCTTAAACAATTTATTTTTGTGTAGAGGATGGTTTGTTTGAGTTAATTTTATATACAGCCACTTTGTTGAAGTTGTTCATCAGCTGTAAGAGTTCTCTAGTAGAAGTTTTGCAGTTGCATTTATATACTATCATATCATCCACAAATAGTGCTACCTTGACTTTTTCCTTTCCAATCTGTATCCCTTTGACCTCCCTTCGGTCTAATTAATCTAACTAGAATTTCTCATACTATATTGTATAAATAGGGAGAGAGTGAGCAGCCTTCACATCTCCTTGATATTAGTGGGAATGCTTCCTATTTCTCCCCACTTAATTTGATGTTAGCTATTAGTTTGCTGTATATTGCTTTTATTATGTTTGGGTATGTGCCATAAATTCCTAATCTTTCCAAGACTTTTAACATGAAATGGTATTGTATTTTGTCAAAGGTTTTTTTCAGCATCTAATGAGATAATCATGTGGTTTTTTCTTTGATTTTATTTATATAGTGGAATTCATTGATGAATTTCTGTATATTGAACCATCACTTTGTCTCTGTGATGAAACCTACTTGATTGTGGTGAATTGACCATTTTGCTGTGTTCTTTGATTTGGTTTATGAGAATTTTATTGAGTATTTTTGCATTGATATTCATAAGTGAAATGGGTTTAAAGCAGTCTTTCTTTGTTGAATCATTATGTGGTTTAGGTATGAGGGTGACTGTGGTTTCATACAATGAGTTTGGCAGTGGTTCTTCTGTTTCTATTTTTGGCTCTTCTTTGAAAGTCTGGCAGAAATATACACTAAAACTATCTGACCCTTATCTTTTTTGGTTGTGAGCTTTTTATCAACTGCTACTATTTCTTTAGGCTTTATAAGGCTGTTTGAATAGTTTACCCAATCTTGAATTAACTTTACAAAGTCCATTTCATTTAGATTTTTGAATCTTGTTGTGTGCATTGTTTTGAAGTAATACCTAATGATTCTGTGAATTTCCTCACTGTCTGTTTTTATGTCTCCCTGTTCATTTCTGATTTTGTTTACTTGCATGTTCTGTCTGTGTCTGGAAAATCTAGATGAGATGGATGATTTTCTAGACAGATACCACATACTAAAGTTAAATCAAGAGCAGGTAAATTATCATAGAAGTCATTAAAATCATCCCAACCAAAACAAACTAACAAAAAAACAAAAAACAAAAACCAAAAAAACCTAGGGACAGATTGCTTTAGTGCAGAATTCTACCAGATCTTCAAAGACGACCTAATACCAATACTCCTTAAACTAATCCATAAAATAGAAACCCAAACCACACAAAAACCTAACATAAAAGACAAATTTCACTTATGAATATTGATGTAAAATAAAGGTGTGAAGGGGTCATGAAAAGGATTTGAGGCTTGACACTATGAAGAGAGCCTGTGAGAGACTATTTATGAAGCCTAGTTGTAGTGGAAGATCCCAGTGTATTAGAGATGCCAGTATCATGGGATGACCATCAAGAACAGCAGCAGCAATGGAGTAGGTCAACATAAACTTAGAGTGCTACAGAAGGCAGAGATGGAGAAGTGATGCATGACCTTTGGAGAAGCCCAGAAGAACATGTGTGGATCTGAGACATTGAAACAAAAAGCTGTCACATTGAAATTGCCTTGGAGACCCCAAGATTTTCAAGATGCTAAAGCCATAGGATATCTCCCAAGGAATGCTGTTAACAAGGAGTGGAAACAGCCTAGGAGAAAAAAAGATCTGAAAACTGCTTTGATATCAGACATGGAGATATAGAGTTTGAAATCTGCCCAGCTAGTGTCCTGTCTTGCTTTGGGAATTACAGTTAAGTGATTGGATGAATCTCAAAGAAACTTTGAACTTTGGACTTTTAACATTGTTGAGACTCCTGTAGACTATGGAGACTTTGGAAGTTGAACTAAATATATTTGTTATTATGCTATGTTTAGGTATGACTCCCATAGACTCATATGTTTGAACAAGTCTACAGGTGCCAGGGATGGAATGTGATGATATGTATATGCTTTGGCCAGGGAGTGGCACTATCAGGAGTGTGGCTTTGTTGGAGTCGATGTGGGCTTTAATACCCTAGTCCTAGCTGAATGGAAGTGAGTATTCTTTTAGCAGCCTTCAGATGAAGATACAGAACTCTCAGATCTAATGTACCATGCCTGCCTGGACTCTATCATGCTTCTGCCTTGTCAATAGGACAAAACAGCAACCTACAGATTAGGAAAAAATCTTTAATAACCCTATATACTATAGAGGGCTGATATCCAAAATATACAAAGAACTCAAGAAGTTAGAGTCTAGAGAGACAAATAACCCTATGAAAAATGAGGTACAGAGCCAAAGAAAGAATTCTCAACTGAGGAATCTCAAAAGGCCAAGAAGCACCTAAAGAAATGTTCAACATCCTTAGTTATCAAGGAAATGCAAATCAAAATGACCCTGAGATTCCCCTGTACACCGAGAAACTTAGATGACAGCAGGTACTAGCAAGGATGTGAAGAAAGAACAGTTCTCCATTGCTGGAGGGATTGCCAGCTGGTACAACTACTCTGGAATTCAGTCTGGTTGTTCTTCAGAAAATTTGAAATATTTCTACCTGAGGACCAAGCTCTACAACTACTGGGCGTATACCTAAATGGTGATCCAACGTATAACAAGGGTACTTCCTCCATTATGTTCATAGCAGTCTTATTTACAATAGTCTGAAGCTGGAAACAACCCAGATGTCCCTCAACAGAAGAATGGATATAGAAAATATGGTACATTTACACAATGGAGTATTATGCAGCTAACGAAAACAATGACTTCATGATATTCAAAGGCAAATGGATGGAACTAGAAAATATTACCCTGAGTGAGGTATCCCAGACACCAAAGAACACACATGGTATGTACTTAGTGATAAGTGGATATTATCCCAAAAGCTCAGAATACCCATGATACAACTCATGGAACCATAAGAAGCTTTAGAAGAAGGAAGACCAAAGTGTGAATGCTCCAATCCTCTTCAGAAGGGGAATGAAATAATCACAGGAGGTAGAGGGAGGAAGGGACCTTGGAGGGAGAGAGGAGGGGGAGGGAAAACAGGGAGCATGATCAGGTGTGGGAGGAGATGAGTAGAAATATAGAGGATCGGTAATTGATCAGAGTTGTATAGCTGTGGGGGGTAGGGGTAGCCACTAGAATATCCCAGATGCCAGAGAAGGAAGAGGTTCTGAGGACCCAACAATGATGATATTAGCTGAAACACACAACAAAGTGGAGCTTGAACCTGTAGAGACCATATGCAGTGGATAGGCATGGTCCTTGCTTGAGGGATGGGGCTACTCACACATTTCAAAATTTTAACCCAGAATTGCTCTTGTTTAATGAAATACTGGGACAAAGAGTGGAGCAGAGATTGAAGAAAAAGCCATCCAGAGACTGCCCCACCTACTGCCGATACCAAGCCTAGACACTTGCTGATGCCAAGAACTTGCTCATAGGAGCCAGATATAGCTGTCCCCTGAGAGGCTCTGCTAGCTCCTGACCAATACAGATGCTGATGCTCACAACCAACCTTCAGACTGAGCATGAGGACCCCAATGGGAGAGTTAGGGGGAAGGGCTGATGTAGCCAAAGGAGATTGCAACCCTATTCTAAGAATAATAATATCAACTAATAGTAACCAGCAGAGCTCCCAAGGACTAAACCACCAAACAAAGTGTACACATGGAGGGACCCACGGCTCCAGCTGCATATGTAGCAGAGGATGGGCTTATCTGGCATCAATGGGAGGAAAAACCCTTGATCCTGTGAAGCTTTGATGTACTAGCACAGGTGGATGCTGGGGTGGTGAGGCAGGAGTGTCTGGGAGGGTGCTTGGGAGAGCACCTTCACAAATGCTGGGGGAGGGGTGATGGGATAGGGCATTTGCAGAGGGGAAACTTGGAAGGGAGACATTAGAAATGTAAATAAATAAAATAACCAATAAAAAATTCTCTCAGATCCTAGTAGATCAAGAACTTCAGTGAAAAAGAGAAGACACTAAATCTAAAAGAACAGAAAGGAGGAAATATCTTTGAACTCATCTGCTCAGAGCAGAAGTGAAGGACTATTGGGGAAAGATTGTTAACAGTTATAGTTAATTTTGTAAATTGTCAGTGAAAGATTCATTTAAAGCCAGATAATCCTTATCTCTCTAATGAGTCAGCTAGTTCATCCCTGTTCTTCAACCTTGCATCAGTGAAGTCTACTGCATGACACTGCTGTAGGATGGCATCATCAAGGGCAATCTATACGCTTAATTCACAATATGTACCTTCACTTAGTAATTGATACTTGACAATATCAATGCCTCTAGTCCTTTTTCATTGCTAGATAATTGAAGCCTCATCTTTCTAAAATGTTGGCCAGTATAGTGGAAAGCCAAGCTCTAAGATGGTTGTCATTTAATCTCTTCAATCTTTTGGAGTTATATGATTATTTTTGTGGTCCAGTTATTAGTTATCTTTTGTATATATGGTGAATGTAAGCTATAGGCCACTTTTTTTTTCTTGCAATATTTTTGAATCTTGTGCCTCTGTGGGCTACTTGATCCTGTTTATTTGGTGCAAATTCCCTTATCAAGGCTGGAAAAGCCATTTTAGGTTTATAACAAATACAGACTACCTTTTGCAGCCTTGTTACAGCATAGAACTGTAGGCTTTTAATTTAATTCAACTGAAATTGGTTATTTTTTTTAGATTTATTATGACTACTTTACTCAATGTTATGTGTTATTTCTTCATATTTTTCTCTTTTTCTTGACAATTTTTCTATTCACGTTATATCCTAACCATAGCCCACCTCCTTTCCTCCCAGTCCTGCCATTAGAAATTACAACCCTGACACCCATCTCCTTCTCAGAGAGGGGAAGCCTCAGTCAGCTACGACCCCACACTGGGACATCTAGTACCAGAAGGACTATGTATATCCTCTCTCACTGACATCTAACCAGGCAGTAATATCAGGGGAAAAGTATTCTTCTTTGAGTTAGACTTGTTCCCACTAGCTCATAATTCAGTTATCCCATTTATACTAATCTAAGTTCTGACACATGGCTAGTTACCTCTCCTCAATTTTGCATGTCAGACTTCTTGAGTGTCTCAGAAGCAAACCTCTCTACACTAGACTCTTCCCAGACTTCCTCTCTCTGTCCAGAAGTCCCACCTTACAAATCTACTCTTTGATAGATGCCATAGGCTTTTTATTTTAACAAATTTAGATTAATGTTTTCTTAGACAGGCAAGGAAGGACAGAGACACATTATCCTACAATGTTCAAAAACATCCCTAATAGCTATGAAAAGCAAAAAGTGGAAGGATGGAGTTTTCCCTTCTTAGTTGTCTCTATGCCTAGTCAGGTAAATGACCTGGACCCATGAATCAGTTGTAAGGAATTCCCTCAGCCATAAATGGTGCTATTTCCAGGATTTTCTCCCAAAAAGTTTTTTTTTGGGGGGGGGGAGGATTAGTTTATGAGTAGTTTATACAGTAGTTTATGAGAGCATGTATTTCATAATCCATAAGATTTTTTTAAATGATGAGATGTTTCCCATGATGGAAAAGGAAAGGAAACACCTGGTCCAGTGATGACATTTCAGAAACCCTTCAACTGTCAGGGGATTCTCCTGTGTCCTAAAATATCACCTTGACTGCAGGTTTAAGAGCTCAGGTAACTACTCTCAGTTTTTCTTGGCTGCTGTGTAACCATTTTTTTCCTTTTTGAGGAGAAAAAGGTAGAAAGTTTTTGTGAAAGCCTAAGTGGGCTGTTGGGGAATCATGCAGTGGTTTGGGGACCTTCTAACAATACCAAGGAATGCCATGGCCAGATGGTTCCAGTTGTCCTGTCAATACCTCTGAACCAGACTTGACTGCATAAATCAAAAAACAAAAGAAAAACTAGCCCATGTTTTCTCAGATTATGGAGGCTTGGAGCTTTGGGATGATGTTAAAGGTTGGGATGGGCTCATCAATTCCTGATTGAACTGGAGGTCCTATTGAATTCTCATTGTGTTATACTTGCTGGCCCAAGTCTGCTTTTTCCCTTGGGATAGCATGGTTCCATTGATCACATGCTTTACTGGGAGGAATGAAGCTTGGCCTAGGTTAGCAGACCTCAGCAAAAGTGAGTTCAGGAGAAACAATCTTCATTAGGGACACTTTCTAGAGTGTCTTTCTGAGTTCTCTTTATTAGGACTGAACAATGACCATATAAATGTTGGTGAGTGTGGAGGGTTTGGGTGTGAGTGTACATCATGGACAGAGACTGAGGTGCTTGAAATTCTTCATTTGCATGAAGAAGAATTCTAAGTGGTAGCTGGACATGTTTTAATAAGGAGATAGGAGATTTAATACAAAACCTGGCTACCAGGGTACACGACTATATTAAGTGTGGCAGACTTGGAAGTTGTGGAGGTATGAACAAGGGTACATCTAGACCCAGAGAGGATGGGATAGTCCTACTCCTGCCATTCTCAGGCTTAGATTCTCAGGGTTTGGACACATCTTGACCTCACTCTTGCTCCAGACTGGCTACCCCAGTCAAATCGCTTTGCAGCCCCACAATGAAGGGTAAAGGACAAGGACCCTTAGAATCCCTAAAGATCAACATTAAGGGAGAAAAGGTGGGGAAGCTTACAGTAGAACTTCTTTGACATACTTCAACCAGAAACGATTATTCACAAAAGAAATTTGAAAGAAAGTACAAATACAATCTAGAAGATAAAAGCTCACAAATGTGACTACTAGCATCAGGATAGTGTGGGTTTCTCTGGTCTCAGCATAGACTCTGAGCTTCTGATTGGGGTTGTGTATGTAGTGCATTCTCTGGTGGTGTCTGTTCAAGTGAACCACCATGGAGACACTGGTCCAGATCATGGTGCTGATGAATACAATATCCTGGGCAAACCTCAAGAGGCTCATGCCAACACTGACACCAGAGGTCAAGCAGACCCACTTACCTTCAGAATCAGTGTCATTGTGTGTTTTCTGTGGACCACTGGCATTCATTGGAATGTAAGCATTATTTAAGACACTGAACAACCAGCAACTGTAACAAGAATAGCTCATGACCTTGGGGGATATTTTTCTGAGTAAGTCCCTAGCCCAGTTACAAGGAACAAGAGTGACAAACTGGTAGGTGCTCAAGGTACAGGTGGAGCACATGTTTGTGCTTCAAGCCACCATGTGAAATATGCAAGTTTACATGTGAGGTCAGTTGGAGGCTTCCTTGGAACAAAAACTACCATACAATTTGGAAATGTCAAGAGGAAGAGAATGAGACATTAGCCACAGCTAAGTTGTTTAGAATGACCTGTATGGGCCTCAGCTGAGAGTTAATCAAGATTGGAAAGACTTATGGAGAAACAGAAGGATTTTGCCCACAGTCCCAACCCCAACCTGGCAAAGCAAAAGGATCTGAAGAGCCACCTCCTCCGTGGTTGTCATGGTCTTACTCTGAGACAACATGGAGATGGCTTTACTGGACAATGGAATAATGAGCAGGGTGAACAGTGCTGTCTTCTCAGTTATCTGAGATTTTCAATTGATTTGGAGTCATTGTTTTTCAAGAAAGGTGGCACTGCTTTTTCATACTACAGGAGTTTTCTCTGAAAAAAAGCTGCATGGATATTTACCCAGAATATTAAGTTTATACTTATTTTACTTTCTCTTCCCTGATGCTGAAACTGTGTATGTGATGCAACTCTATCTCACTTAGCCAACAATAATATGTACAATTTAACACAAGCTCTGCATATGTACACATAAACATTTGTAAACAGGACTACACTTTTTGCTACATTAGAATTCAACATCATTTATCATAAAATGTTTTTTTCATAATTTTTTGATGCTTTATTTATATTTCAAATATTCCCCCTTTCCAGATATCCCCTTTGTAACCTCTCTATTTCCTCCCCCTACCTCCTGCCTCTATAGGGGTATTCCCCCTCCCATTTACCCACCCACTCTCCTCTTCCCTCCTTGGCTTTCTCCTATATTGGGGCATCTAACACCCTCCAGCACAAGGGCTTCTCCTCCACCTGATGGCTAACAAGACACTCCTCTGCCACATATGTGTCCAACACCATGGGTCCCCCCATGTATATTCTTTGGTTGGTGATCCAGAATCCAGGAGCATCGAGGGGTTAGGCCATTTGACACTGTTGCTCCCTCCATGGGGCTGCCAACTCCCTCAGCTCCTTCAGTCCCTTCTCCAACTCTTCCATCTGGGACCTCACACTCAGCCCTATGGTTGCTGTGAAGTGACATACCATGTTCATTCTTTGTGACTGTGTTACCTCATTCAGGATGATATTTTCAAGTTCCATCCATTTGCCTAAGAATTTCATGAAGTCACTGTTTTTAATAGCTGAGTAGTATTCCATTGTGTAAATGTACCACATTTTCTGTATCCATTCCTCCCTGGAAGGACATCCGGGTTGTTTCCAGCTTCTGACTATTATAAATATGGCTGCTATGAACATAGTGGAACATGTGTCTTTATTACATGTTGGAGCATCTTCTGGGAATATGCCCAGGAGTAGAATAGCTGGGTCCTCATGTTCATTTTTCTGAGGGTCTGCCAAACTGATTTCCAGAGAGGCTGTATTTGCTTGCATTCCCACCAGCAATGAAGGCGTGTTGCTCTTTCTCCACATCCTTGCCAACATCTGCTGTCACCTGAGTTTTTGATCTTAGCCATTCTGACTGGTATGAGGTAGAATCTCAGGGTTGTTTTGATTTGCATTTCCCTGATGACTAAGGATGTTGAACATTTCTTTAGGTGCTTCTTGATTATTTGAGTTTCCTTAGTTGAGAATTCTCTGTTTAGCTGTGTTCCCCATTTTTTGATAGGGTTATTTGGATCTCTGGAGTCTAGCTTCTTGAGTTCCTTGTATATACTCGATATTAGCCCTCTATCGGACATAGGATTGGTAAAGATCTTTTCCCAATCTGTAGGTGCCATTTTGTCCTATTTACAGTGTCCTTTGCCTTACACAAGCTTTGTAATTTTATGAGGTCCCATCTGTCAAGTCTTGATCTTAGAGCACAAGCCATTGGTGTTCTGTTCAGGAGCTTTTCCCCTGTGCCCAAGTGTTTGAGACTTTTCCCCACTTTCTCTTCTATTAGATTCAGTGTATCCGGTTTTATGTGGAGGTCCTTTGTCCACTTGGACTTGAGCTTTGTACAATTCACAATCTTCTACATGTAGACCACCAGTTGAACCAGCACCATTTGTTGAAGACGTCTTTTTTCCACTGGATGGTTTTAGCTCCTTTGTCAAAGATCAAGTGATCATAAGTGAGTGGATTTATTTCTGGGTCTTCAATTCTATTCCATTGATCTACCTGCCTGTCACTGTACCAATACCATGCAGCTTTTATCACTACTTCTCTCTAGTACAGCTTGAAGTCAGGGAGGCTGATACCACCAGGAGTCCTTTTATTGTTGAGAATAGTTTTTGCTATCCTGGGTTTTTTGTTATTCCATATGAATTTGAGAATTTCTCTAAGTCTATGAAGAATTGAGTTGGAATTTTGATGGGGATTGCATTGAATCTGTAGATTGCCTTCGGCAGGATGGCCATTTTAACTATATTAATCCTGCCGATCCATGAGCATGAGAGATCTTTCCATCTTCTGAGGTCTTCTTCAATTTCTTTCTTCAGAGACTTGAAGTTCTAGTCATACAGATCTTTCACTTGTTTGGTTAAAGTCACACCAAGGTATTTTATATTGTTTGGGACAATTGTGAAGGGTGTCATTTCCCTAATTTTTTTCTCAGCCTGTTTATCCTCAAGTATAGGAAGGCTACTGATTTGCTTGAGTTAATTTTGTATCCGGCCACTTTGCTGAAGGTGTTTAACAGCTGTAGCAGATCTCTGGTGGAGTTTTTCAGATCACTTAAGTATACCATCATATCATCTGCAAATAGTGATATTTTGATTTCTTCCTTTCCAATATGTATCCCTTTGACCTCCTTTTGTTGTCTGATTGCTCTAGCTAGAACTTCAAGTACTATATTGAATAGATAGGGAGAGAGAGGACAGCCTTGCCTAGTCCCTGATTTTAGTGGGATTGCTTCGAGTTTCTCTCCATTTAGTTTGTTGTTGGCCACTGGTTTGCTGTATATTGCTTTTACTATGCTTAGGTATGCTCCTTGAATTCCTGATCTTTCCAAGACTTATCATGAAGGGATGTTGAATTTTTTCAAATGCTTTTTCTGCATCTAATGAAATGACCATGTTATTTTTTTCTCTGTGTTTTTTTATGTAGTGGATTACATTGATGGATTTCCAGGTATTGAAACATCCCTGCACCCCTGGAATGAAGCCTACTTGATCATTATGAATGATCATTTTGATGTGTTCTTGGATTCAGTTTGTGAGAATTTGATTGAGTATTTTTGCATTGATATTCATAAGGGAAATTGGTCTGAAGTTTTCTTTTATTGTTGGGTCTTTGTGAGGTTTTGGTATCAGTGTAACTGTGGCCTCATAGAATGAATTAAGTAGTGTTCATTCTGTTTCTATTTCATGGAATAGATTGAAGAGTATTGGTATTAGGTCTTCTTTGAAGACCTGATCGAATTCTGCACTGAACCCATTTAGTCCTGGGCTTTTTTTGGTTGGGAGTCTTTTAATGACTGCTTCTATTTCTTTAGGGGTTATGGGACTGTTTAGATGGTTTACCTGATCTGGACTTAACTTTGGTATTTGGTATCTGTCTAGAAACTTGTCCATTTCATCCATATTTTCCATTTGTTGAGTATAGGCTTTTGTAATAGGATCTGATGAATTTTTGAATTTCCTCAGAATCTGTTGTTATATCTCCTTTTTCATTTTTATTGTTGAGAATAGTTCTTGCTATCCTGGGTTTTTTGTTATTTCATATGAATTTGAGAATTTCTCTAAGTCTATGAAGAATTGAGTTGGAATTTTGATGGGGATTGCATTGAATCTGTAGATTGATCTCGGCAGGATGGCCATTTTAACAATAGTCAGTTCAGATAGCTACCAACAGGCACTGCTATTTATGGCAGCCAATGATTAGTGTAATTATTCTGCAGAATTTTCTGAGGGAGCAAAGTTCGATTCATTTGGGGCTGGCACTTCCTGTGCCTGGCAAGAAACTTTGGAATTTTTAACTCTTTGGGGCCTGGCCAGAAAGAAAGGAAAAGAGAGAAGATTCACACACACACACACACACACACACACACACACACACACACACACTGGGTGGAAGAAGCAAAACAGACTCCAAGAACTTCACACATGCACAGAAAAACAGACAGACAGACAGACATATATACATTTACACATTGAATGGATGGACCAAAGTTTCAACAAGCTGTATCCAACCATTTTATACATACACATAAATGTATACACACATGAACATATGCTCAAAAACACACATACACATATACATTTGGTAAATGAATCAAATCTTCAACAAGCTCCAACAACTTTACACATATATATGTACACACATATTTGGTGAATGAATGGGCAAAGCTCCAACAATTTTATTTTTTCTTCCACAGCTTGTATATCCCAGAAAAAATTTAAGCAGGATAGGAATTACAATGTGATTACATTTTATTTTTCTTTTAGTGAACAACTATGAAAAAAGTATGTTCTCCAATACCTTTACATGAAAAAAAAAAACATTTTGTAGTACAGGTAAAGAAAACAAAGTATTCCCAAGAATACATTTGAAACTAAGCAACTTATTTTAGATTAATAAAATGTAAGCAAGCAAGGTGGTTTTCTCAGCCACTTTCTTTTACTGGCAGGCAGCAATTAGCAGTTACATAAAAAGGATCAATTATTTCATTATTTTTTTAAAATGGTTTTATTTATGTACATATCAAATGTTATCCCCTTTCCTGTCCCCCTCCAATATTTCTTCTTCCCATCATCCCTCTCCTTTGCCTCTGAGAAGGTTCTCCTCCACCCATTCACCCCCATCATGTCCTTTCCCTGGGGCATCAAGTCTCTACAAAATTAGGCTCATCTTCTCCCACTGAGGCAAGACAAGGCAGCCCTCTGCTACATATGTGCCTGAGATTATGGACCATCCTATGCATTCTTCTTGGTTGGTGGCTTAATCTCTGGGAGCTCCCATGGTTTGAGGTTAGTTGATGCTCCTATGGGGTTGCCATCCCCTTCAGCTCTTTCCTTTCTTCCTCTAACTCTTCCATAGGGGTCCCCAACCACAATCCAATGGTTAGCTGTAAGTATCTGCATCTGTTTCAGTCAGCTGCTGGTAGAGTCTCTTGGAGAACAGCGATGCTAGTCTTCTGTTGAAAGCAAAAATGGCATCAGTCATAGTGTCAGGGTTTAGTGCCCACCCATGGGATGTCACTGGGTGGCCTTTCCTTTAATCTCTGCTCTATTTTTGTCCCTGTATTTCTTTTAGACAGAAACAACTCTGGGTCAAAAATTTTGAAGGTAGTTAGTGACTCTATTCTTCCAATGAGGACTCTGTCTACCTACTGTATGTGGGCTCTTCAGGCTCCATCTCTCCACTGTTTGGCAGGTTATCCCCATTGAGTCCTGGAATCCTCTCATGTCCCAGGTCTCAGGGACTTGTTAGAGGTCCCCACACCCTACACTACCCCCCCAGCTGCATATTTTCATTCATTCCACTGATCCTATGAGCTTCTCTCCTGTCCCCTCCTCTACCTGATCCTGCCACTCTTTTCCCTCTTTCTCCCCGTTTCCATCCAGGTTCCCCCCTTTCTCTACCTTCCGTGATTATTTACTTCTGCTTTCTAAATGAGATTGAAGCATCTTCACTTGTGCTTTCTTTCCTTTTAAACATCTTACAGTCTGTGGATTGCATCATGGATACTCTTTACTTTTAGTCTACTATCCAGTTACCGTGAGTACACTCCATGAATGTCCTTTTGGGTCTGGTTCTTATAAGGGTCTTAAAAGAATCACAAATCTAAGCTTTACATAAATAGTCATTTTTACCTTAAACCCTCAGAATGCACATTTACTCGTCATCAATTTTTATTAAATCATATCAGGATGCTGAGACCAAAAATTGGTACAAGATTTTCAGTCATCACCATTCCAGCTTCAGTGAGAGTTATGTCAGCCAGTGCTGCCATTGTATTTGTTCCCTGACTTCAAAAATCCTTAGCTTAACTACTAAGAGAATGCTTTTCTGATCTTCAAATTGCTCCCTAAGATTTTTTACATTAGAGCCACTAATCAAGACGTCTTAACATAGCTTCACTAACAATTTATTTTTCCAAATTCTTTCTAAGTTGGTTGTCCTTGTTAGCCATCTACATTTCTACATTCTTTCCAAGGGTGGTAATTAAATCATTAATCTGCTTCAGCAGCAATATTTGAAAAAGATCAAGAACTATCAAGAACTGTGAGTGCCAGTGATACTTTCCAGTGAGGGGCTGGAAGCCCCTAAGAGTTTTCACAGAATTCTTAGATTAAGAGGAATGTGAAGGGACAGCCCACTAGCTTTGGAGTAAACAGCAACCAAATGACAGCGTGTAATTTAACAGCTAGCATCCAGATACAAGCAAATATCAGATCATACTTGCTTTTCAGGGTCTGGGGCTCTTCACACAGTATGATTTTTTTTTCTAGCTTCATTCATTTATCTCCTAATTACATGATTTCATTTTTTATAGCTAAGTAATATTCCATTGTGTAAATGTACCACATTTTCTTTTTTTGATACTTTATTTACATTTCAAATGTTTCCCCCTTTCCAGATCTCCCCTTTGTAACCTCCCTATTCCCTCCCCACTCCCTATGCCTCTATATTGGTATTCTCCCACCCACCCACCCACTCTCATCTTCCCTCCTTAGCATTCTCCTATATTGGGGCATCTAACACACTCCAGCCCAAGGGCCTCTCCTCCCCCTGATGGCTAACAAGACCCTCCTCTGCCACATATGTGGTCAGTACCGTGGGTCCCTCCATGTGTATTCTTTGGTTGGTGATCCAGGCTCCGTGAGCATCAGGAGGTCAGGCCAGTGGGCACTGTTGCTCCCTCCATGGGACTGCCAACTTCTTCAGCTCCTTCAGTCCCTTCTCCAACTCTTCCATCTGGGACTTCATGCTCAGCCCAATGGTTACTGTGAAGTGACTCTTGGGTATTCCAAACTTTTGGGCTAATAACCACTTATCAGCGAGTACATACCATGTTCATTCTTTTGTGACTGCGTTATCTCACTCAGGATGATATTTTCAAGTTCCATCCATTTGTCTGCGAATTTCATGAAGTCATTGTTTTTAATAGCTGAGTAGTATTCCACTGTGTAAATGTACCACATATTCTGTATCCATTCCTCTGTTGAGGGACATCTGGGTTGTTTCTAGGCTATTATTAATATGGCTGCTATGAACATAGTGGAACATGTGTCTTAATTACATGTTGGAGTATCATCTGGGTATATGCCCAGGAGTGGAATAGCTGGGTCCTCAGGTAGTATTATGTTCATTTTTCTGAGGGTCCGCTAAACTGATTTCCAGAGAGGTTGTATCAGCTTGCATTCCCACCAGCAATGGAGGAGTGTTTCTCTTTCTCCACATCCTCGCCAACATCTGCTGTCACCTGAGTTTTTGATCTTAGCCATTATGACTGGTGTGAGGTGGAATCTAAGGGTTGTTTTGATTTTCATTCCCCTGATGACTAAGGATGTCGAACATTTCTTTGGGTGCTTCTCGGCCATTCGAGTTTCCTCAGTTGAGAATTCTCTGTTTAGCTCTGTTCCCAATTTTTTGATAAGGTTATTTGGATCTCTGGTGTCTAGCTTCTTGAGTTCTTTGTATATATTGGATATTAGCCCTCTATTGGGCTTAGGATTGGTAAAGATCTTTTCCCAATCTGTTGGTTGCCATTTTGTCCTAGTTACAGTGTCCTTTGCCTTACAGAAGCCTTGCAATTTTATGAGGTCAGGGGCTCCTAACACAGTATGATTTTTTTCTAGCTTCATTCATTTATCTCCCAATTACATGATTTCATTTTTTACAGTTGAGTAGTATTCCATTGTGTACATGTACCACATTTTCTTTATTCATATATCCATTGATAGAGATTGTTTCCGACTTCTGATTATTCCAAATAGAGCAGCAAGGAGTATGGTTGAATGGGTGTTTCTATGGTAGGCTGAAACATCCTTTGAGTGTTGCACAAAATTGGTATAGCTAGATCTTGTTGCAAATCAATTCTCACCTCCTTGAGAAACTGCCCTGTTGACTTCAACTGTATCTGTATAAATTTGAACTCTTGAATTATTACCTACTTGATTCTGTTCCTGGCATGTCAGGTACATTTCCAAGAACTTCCTCCAAGAATTAGCTGGTGTTCCAAAGGGATGGGGTACTGATGAAGGCTGTAGGAGAAGATCTGCATTATTATTTGGAGATGGGGATCAAGAGAAAGGGGAGGCCCCAGCATGTGATCTGTCACAGAGCTGGAGGTGAGACTGGAAATTTCAATTTGGAATAGAGGAGTGAAAGTGAAGATTAACAACTACAGCCAGATGTGGCTGGCAAGTTTCCAGGTATTACAATGGTTTATTGGTAGTGAGGTTTTGTTTGTATGTTTGTTTGTATTTAGCATGAGCCACAGAATAATAGTAATCTAGATAGAATGACTGTAGAGCACACCACAGTTATATAAGAATAATATAATAATTCCATATGACTCTGAAACATACAATGGATTGCAGTGGGATTTCTTCAGCAACAGCAACTACAAACTAACAAATAAGAGTATATCTTCATACAAATCTGAAGTTAGCATGTACTGTATCAGTTGCTCCTTCTGTAGGCTACATAGTGGTTATGTGTGTGTATGTGTGTATGAGTGTGCATGCCTGTGCACATGCACCTTGTTGTGAGTGCACATATGTGTGTGTGTGTGTGTGTGTGTGTGTGTGTGTGTGTGTGTGTGCCTAGTTTTGATGGAACATGGAGAAATTGGGTAATTCTCAGGTGCTTATTTCCATCCAGGTACTGAACTCCACATGACGTCTGCCCTCCAGTACATACCAGAGTTTCTTCTATAATCATTGATCCTCAGTAATGTTATCATTTGCAATCTCCATTTCTAAAAGATTTATAACTTTTAATTGATTCTTTGTGAATTTCATATAATGCACCCCAGTCCCATTTTTATCCCCATCTCTTTATTTCTGCCCTCTACCACTGTAAATCACTCAGAATTGAAAAATAACAAATAAAACATAAAAACCATCTAATTGTAGAAGCTGTAGTGTGTTACACTGTGTCCCAAAGTACTCTTTTGACCACACATCTTTACTTGCAAATGTTCATTGCAATGAGTCATTAGTCTGGTTTGAGGCCTCTGACTTCTGCCACACCATCAATATTGGATCCTTATTGGATCTTCTCTCAGATATCCTTTGTCATAGAAATCCTGCAGCTTTTGACCTGCAGGACCAGCAACTTCACATGCTCTAGAAGTCATATATTAGGTAGCTATTGGGCTGGGCCAACTCAATGCCCTGGATCTGAGCCTGGTAGCACAATAACTCTTCGTCATGCAGACTGAACTCTGCAGCACTGCCCCAGCTAGCTCCATAAATGCTTCAGCTAGGAAGAGAAAGGGCCAACTCTACCCCTTTCATGACCTTGGGGCCAGCTCTCCCAACTGCTGCAGGTGCCAAGGAAGAATGGGATTTACCTCATGCCTTAACCATCTAATAGAAGAAGAGTGATGGGGACAGTTCACTGTGTCTTTTCCACCAGGGCCAGTACTACAGTGCTGATCATAGGAGTTATAGGGTCAGATCTCCTGACTGCTGCAGAGGTTGAGAGGGGAGGCTCTACCAGCTCTTCCCTGGCTTTGGACATCAACATGGTCTCAGACAGCAGCCCCTACCTGGGATGCCTGCATGGCCTTATGTGGTAACATGAACCACTATATTGACACAGAACCATGCTTCTGCATGACCACAAACCCACTCATGACCCTCAGTGGCAGCACAGGCTTTGACCTCACCATCACCTTAGGTGGTGGGGTGGGTTTCACTTCACCTTCACATCTCCAGCTATACCTCCTCTCTTCATGATGCTCAAAGTGTTCTGCTTTTCTTTCTCTCCCATCTGTCCACCACATACTTGCACATCATAATGGCTACATGACAGGCAGTCCTCTGAGAATCCTCTGCTCACCTGGGTTGCATGTTGTGGAGGTAGGCCAGCCTCTGGATGTCCTCTTAACATATGTTGCATGGCATAATGGTGGAAAGTCACCTGAGTTTCTACAGCTCATAAATTCCCCATGGTGGCTGGTGAACCTCTAGGCATCCTCTACCTGCCCACACCGGGAGTCCTTCTCCCACCTGAGCCAAATGAGATGTCCATGGATGGGCCTATACAATCCTTAGTTTTACAGAGAATCTAGTGCTTTTTGTGTATACACTGCCCTGTGGAGTGTGAGCTCACTGAGAGGCTGCCTCTGAGGCGGGATTTGGATTTTTACTTCTTGCACAATAGTTTCAACATGTAGTTTAAAATCCATTTTCCTGAATCAAGATGTCTCCAGACTCTATAACAAGCAGCTATGAGTACAAGAAAATTGATCAAACATAAAGGCATTGTGGCCTTAAGAACGGTAAAGGGGTAAAATGTTTCCAGCAGAAAGGGGGTATTGCTTATGATAAGATAGAAAGATGTTGATAATAGAAGCAGCTAAGAGGATGCTCATTCATCAGAAGTACAGAGGTCACCATCTGTCTAAACATCTTTAGCCATTAACTCTAAGATGATAGTTTTAACAGAATTTTTTATTGTTTTGGATACTGTAGAATTCAATTTGTTGTGTTGTTATGTATCTACTTCTCTCAATAGTGTATTAAAACTCACTAAAATAGAAGCACAGTTATTGTTGATAGCAGAAATGCACTAAACAAAGAATATTGTCGAATGACTTGTGCTTGCTATAGGATTTGCTGGAAAACATGTAAATATTACAGATATTTTTATTATAAATTTATAAATGATTGCTTAAACATATGTGTGTGTAAAATGTGCAGGGTGGTGGGTTCCAGGGACAATTCTTGCAATACACATCCAAGAATTTTTTTTTTTTACATTTTGAAAGTATGTAGTTTTATGTACCTTTCCATTTAATCTAAATTACTAATGCCACTGTCTTTTATGATATAAAGAAAGGAAATAAAATGGAAAGGAACCAATAAGTAGGAAAAAGAAATTTTGACAAGTGTGGGATTGAAAATAATTTTTGAAAAGAAGGATTCCTGCATAATGTATAATGGTTAAGGTGACTGGATATTTTCTCACTATCAGAAACAATGCTGGCAAGGCTTACTAAGTTACGACGGTCTGAGTAAGTTATAAAAGGAGTGTTAAAAGATGAGACATAGATATGGCACTGGTGGCCTTAAATTCTGTAATGTTCTCTCAGTATGGATCTGCTCCCAGTAATATTTATAAATACTGGCTTAAAAGACCAAAGTGTTTAAAAGCTTTATATAAGTACTACAGAGTAGTTAAAAATACCATACATGGCTAGAGAGAAATCTCAGTAGAGATAAGCATTTGATTTCTTACTGAGGGCCCAAATTCTATTCCTAGCACCTACGTAGCACCATAGAGTAACTGTGACTCCAGTTACATGGGATACAGTAACCTCTTTTGATTGTTACTAGAACCCACCTTATACATCATAAACACACATACATTGTTTAAGCAATCATTTATAAACATGTAATAAAAATAATTCTTTACAAATCAGACTGATGTGACTTCCTGGGTTCTCAATAAGGGTACTCGAAAGTCTATACTGGTATGGACAGATGAAATAAATGGGGTGATCTTACAAGGTCAATGAGGTCTCAGGTGAATGAGAAACATTTCACAAAATGTACTGTAGTGTTAAAAATCACCTGTCCTAAAATTCTGGGCAGCCATGTAGACCCAACAGGGTGACCGGTAAGCAGTGTTTATAAAGATGATATTCAAGACAGAGGAAACTTTTCTTTCATGCTCACCAATAATGTTGGGGACCAACGAAGTCTTTGACCTATTCTCACACAGATCAAATGGTAGAAGAAAGGATAAAAATTCCAGTAGTTCTTGATTGAGGACAAGATCTTTGTGTGGCCTTGACCATAAACAAGTAAAGGTTTAATTTTGGCCATCTGTGTGGCTTAATTGCCCAAGAGAAAAGTTGAGCAAAAGTCTATCATATTTATCTTATAAACATTAGCAAAATTGTTCTGGAAATTTCATTTGAGTCTTTTCTTTAATCACTTTATTAATGAAACAAAGGACCCCAAAAGGGGTCCCCAGCTGAAATCTGATGACCATGCACAGACTCAAAGTCACTTGAGTAAAAATGTAATATGTGTTTATACACACAAATATATACAAACACATACTATATAGGTAAAAATAGTATTTCCAATCTGACAGAGTATACCAAAGACTTCTCTGAGCTCTGTCCCAAGCTTTGCTCCACTAACATCCACTGTTGCACACCTCTCATGATAGTGAATGACAGTGTTTGTTAATCAAAGAATATGTTCAAAAACATATTCACAGACATCACATTTTGTTTAGGATCATTCCCTGTTATGCTTTGCTAGTTTAATTGTAGATGTTAAGATATAACACATGTATTCTGAGAACTGCTATCTAGTAGTCCCTTGTTTATTTGCTGTGTATTCTAGAAGACTGTGAACACCTGGTATCTACCTCTATAGATCCTCTTGTGATTGTGCCTTTAGTCAAAAATTTTCCTTCATTAACCTCAAGAACTCTCTCAGACTGCACAGATTCTTGACAGACTCTTATCTCTAATGATGTGGCAGTTTGTATAAGATACTCCTCAGGCTCTCGAATACACACTTCCCAGGTGGTAGTTGCTTGGGAAGGATTAAGAATTATGGACTTTCACAAGTAAGAATGCTTGATTCTCACATAAAAGAGGGAATAAAATAATCATAACAAGGTAGATGGAGGGAGGGAATTGAGTGAAAGAGGGGATGGAGAAAGAAATGGGAGGGTTCAGGATCACATGTTGGGAGGGACAGGCAAGATGGCCAACTTGCCATGAGAATGAATGGCATTCTGCAATGAACAAATATGGGAAGGTGAAGGCATATCTAGGACAAGACAGAGACCTGGGATAAAAGAGGCACCCAAGAATCAATGGGGATGACCTTAGCTGTGGCATACAGAATTGGTGATATGGATCTTGAAGAGGCCACCACATGTATCTAGGCAGGAACCTAAGTGGAGCAATATGGACATCAACCCAGCCACAAAATATTTGCCCCAAAATTTATCATGTCTATAAGATATGCAGGGACAGTAGGCCAGGATTAGATATTTCTTCAACAGAAGTGGGTGAAATTGTAAGCTACATTTCGCCTCTAGTACTATTCATCGCACCTTTTACCACCATGACACTTTGCTTGCTCCACGTGACCTGTTCAGCCTGCTTTCTCATACCACACATAGACATTTAGGTAGCATAAGAATATTCAAGGCATGTAACAGTATGACTTCACCATATTCTATGAGTTCAGTTTGTGGTGTCTTCAACCATAACGTTCCAGAGAATTGCCAGCTCTATTGGCAACAGTTTGTAATGCTTGGGGATCTATAGAATTTGATAAATGAGTATCTGGAAAAGAAGTGAGTCATTCTAGGAAATGGAGCTATTGGGATGTAAAGGAGAAAAGAAAGACTTATGGCCTTGTTGCTGAAGATGTCTCATTAACGACAAGATTAAAATTTAAATGCCTTCTACTATCTCTAGTTCTCCTGTTTCTGCCCTCTGCTTGAGGATAAAGATGTGAGCTCTAAACTCACCCTGTCACCATGTTTTCACTCTACCATCATGGACTCATATCTTCTGAAATCTTAAGGCCAAATAACTGCTTTCATTTACTATTTGCCTTGGTCATAGAATTTTGTCATACAAAGACATGTGCTTTTCATAACAAAATCTCATAAGTTTTAATTACCCAGAATATGTGAGTATACTCATGTGCACTTATGCAATGTTGTGTAAGTGTTAATTCAGAAGACAACTTAACAATGTGAGTCCAAGAATATAGTTTGTGTTCTCAAGTTTCAGACCATTTGAGTTCTAGTTTCAGTTTTTTAAAGAAACTTCTCCTACATGTTTCCCCTGATTCTGATTGTGCTGGCTGAGAAAAATCCTACTTGGCTAGAAAAATCACACCCTTTGACTTCATAAACAAGGTATACTTGGTCATTGGTGTTTGGAGAATTGATTCACGTGGTCTTTGACCTAAGAAAATGGGAGAGGTAGTGATGGAGTAGAAGGTTATGTTGTTTACAATGTCACAGTAACTGGTTAGAAGTCCCACATATCACCACAGAAGTGATGACATAGTGAAATGTGTCATGAATCATTGACCTTCTAGTGAATTAGGCAGACTACCTGTGAGTCTGGCAGGACTTGGTGAAGTAATGGGAACTATTTCACAGATCTCTGACTTCAGTCTGCATCAGTTACAGTCCCTGCATGTCTTAACAAGGGTGTGTGGATGGCATAAGTGTTACCCAGTGCTTGATACTGTGCGCTATAATTTGAACCAACTAAGCAAGACATAGCTACCAATGCAATAATGGCAAGACTATCAAAGACTATCACTCTGTTGAATGCATTAGACATTTGAGCCACAGGAAAGAATTTATGTCTAGTACTGTAAATACTGTCAAAAACCACTGTATGAAACACAACCCTGAGAGGATAACCTTTTGTTGCTGATTTGAAAAACTGTCCTATTATCAAAGAACCTTCTAAATATTGCTTTCATAGATTTATGCTGCTCTCTATCTTTTCAGAGAATCTTGTATTATACTGTGGGGTGGTTAATGCAGAGATCTGTAAGTGTTCAAATGCTGAGGAAGTGTCTGTGAATGTTCACCTGTAAATGGGACACTTACACCAACCCCTCATCCCAAGGCTTGAGATATATTAAGAGAAGGTTCCTCATGACTTTCTAAGCCTGCTTTCTTGTGTTATCCAGACCACAAGCCCAGAGGTAGCATTGGCCTTAGTGGCCTCGGATCTCCCACATCAATTATTACTAAGGAAATGGCACACATATTTGCCTACAGTCAATCTGATGGAGACATTTTACCAATTGAGGTTCCCTTTCTCAGATAACTCTAGCTTCTTTCAAGTTGGTAAAACATTAGGAGAATTATACTAGAGCCTACACAGGTCTTCTGCTTTCTGTCACAATTCCTATCAGTTTCTATACATAAGTCCCATGTTTCCTTTATGATGTCAACTATTTCTGCTTCTTAAAAAGCTATCCAACCCATATTCCTTGAAGATCCCTTGGTGGAAGAGGTATGATATGTACTGAACATTCTGGTATTTTATTATCTGCTGTGCCTACTTGGGAATTTCCGTGTTAGCTGACACCTGGTCCAAGGAGAAGTTTCTTTAATGAGGACTAAAAGATGCAATGATTTATTGGTATAGCAATAGGTCAATAAAAATGTTTTAGTAATATGACCACTTAGCAATATTTAACTATTGAGCTTTTCTTGGGTGCCTTTTAGCAATGCCAGGTATGAGTTCTATTTCATGTACTAGGACATAGATAAAATCAGAAGGTGGTTGATTTCCCATAATGTTCATGCCACTAATGAACCAATGGTCATATTTCATCATGCCAGTCACTGTTATTACATGTAGGATTCAGAAGTGTGTAGTAGGTTGACTTGATGTTGCTTGTATTCTAATGATAATATTAGGCCCCCAAGATATGTTGACTCAACGATGAAAGAGTCTGCATGTAGGGACGCTGTCCCCAAGTAATTTCTGATTGGTAAATAAAAACCTCAGTAGTCAATACCTGGGCAAAAGAGACATAGGTGTGGTTAGGTTTCATAGGCTTGAGGGGAGGGGAACTATCAGGAGAGTATGATGCAGGAAGAGGAAGGAGAAGATGACATGGATTAGGTGAGCCATAAAACTATGGCCCTAAGGACTGGCCCATTTGGAGTTAAGAGCAGCCCAGATGAAACACACTAAATATTAACTAATAACTTGGAGTAATCTACAGGAAAGTAGATTCCAATAGCATGGAGTGTAGGTATCACCTATCTCTTGTGCTGTGTAAGACTTATTGTAAATATAAAGACTGTGTGTGTTTATTATCTTGGAACTAAAGGGTCAAAGGCAGGGTAGAAACCCTAGGCCAGGATTAAATAATTTCTTCAACAGAAGTGGGTGAAATTTTGAGCTACATTTCACCTCTAGTACTATTCATTACACCTTTTACCACCATGACACTTTGCTTGCTCCATATGACCTGTTCAGCCTGCTTTCTCATACCACACATAAACACCTAGGTAGCATAAGAATACTCAAGGCATGTAACAGTACGATTTCTCCATATTCTATGAGTTCAGTTTGTGGTGTCTTCAACCATAAAGTTCAAGAGAATTGCCAGCTCTATTGGCAATAGTTTGTAATGCTCAGGGATCTGGAGAATTTGATTAACAAGAAACTGAAAAAGAAGTGAGTCATTCTAGGAATTGGAGAAATTTTTTTGATTGCCAGAGGTCAAGCATTGTCTCAAATGTAGTGTAACTCCATTAGAATTCTTTTAACATATGTGCATGAACATATAGTGAAAGCTCCTCTTCTATGTTGTCCATGTAAGCTTTTTCAAAAGATATTTAGTGTTAATGACACCTCCTAATATTCTCTCCTCTACTTTTCACTCAGACTCACCCAAAATTGACTCTACATGTTCCATCATTTCTTATAATTTTATATATAATTTTATAACACTGTATTCAATCCTCTCTCTCTTGAACCTCCAAGACTAAATTCTTGACTACTAAAGTAATTGAACATGAATAAGATTCAAATCTAATATCAAAGCATGAGACAAATGTAAAAATTCTCTTTCTGTTTCTCCATAAGTTCACCTAGAATAATTATTTCTAATTCTATCCATTTACTTGTAGATTTTACATTTTTCTTAACATCTGAAGAATTTTCCATTATGTGAACACACCATATATTTACTATTCATTCATTAGTTGCTGGGTGTCTCAGTTAGGGTTTCATTGCTGTAGAGAGACACCATGACTCTTACAAAACTCTTATTAAAGAAAACATTTAATTGAAGATGGATCAAAGTTTCAGAGGTTTAATCCATTATCATCATGGCACAGAGCATGGTCAAGTGCAGGCAGACATGGTGCTGGAGAAGCAGTTGATAGTTCTACATCTGGGTCTGAAGACAGCAGAAGGAGACTGTGTCACTGGATGTAGCTTGAGCAATGGAGACCTCAAAGCCCACCCTGTGGTCATATATGTCCTCCAAGATGGCCATGCCTATTCAAACAAGACCACACCTCCAAATAAGGCTACTCCTTATGGCAAAGCATTCAAACACATGAGTCTATTGGGACATACCTATTCAATCTACCACACTGGACATCTGGGATATTTATATTTCTTGTACATTGTGACTAGAGCATTAACAAATGTGGATTGTTCTATTCATTTCTTTTTTTACATAAGACAAAATTTTATTTCAATTATGATAACAATAAATAAAATGTAGCTATTTCCTGGTCTTTGGTATCAACTTCTGATGATAGACTCTAATTGTCCCATGTATTACTTCTCGAACAAATGCAAAAAATATATATTTAGCTTCCAGATAATATCTGTAATTTTTCTTTCTTAATGCAGTAAAAAAAAGTTTTCAGAAAAATGGCCAGAATTAGACATTTTATTATTTAAGGGTTAATGGAATGTTACAACAAAAAGCAAACAGAACCAAATTTCAGCTGGCACTGTACTCATTTATAAGGGACAGAGATTAAGTTTGGTAATCAAGCCTCCTTGGGATCATGAAAAGTCTCTTTTGTAAAAAAGTCTCTTTAAGAATGACATATACATCAATGTAAAGATGCTAGATCTTGGGATACCATTTTTATGGACCAGATTCCTTAAACTAGTGAGAGAACTACTGAAAGAACCTCTTAACAGAGCAGGCACCAGGCAGTGATGCTCCAGAATCTAGCTTTGGAAATGGGGCAAAGGTGCACAGTCATGTGGAGGCAGAAATATAATGTATCTGTGTCCTTGCTTTTACCTTAGAAGAGGTAAAAGCCAGAAATTCTTGGCTTGTTCATGGTGTCTAGTTTTGAGGGTTGATTTGATTGTTCTCCATGGAGGTAGATTCAACTAAATATTCAAATGGTGAGACTCAGTATGCTTCTTCTGTGAAGATGATAGTTAGTACTTGTCCAGAAATGGGTTATGGATTTTTATGGGGTAATGGGCTTAAAGATAGAGTGACATTAAGGTGTGCTCAAACCCTGAAAATCTCATCATCAGACCAGGATGAATGAGGATTGCTCCCTCCCTCTTTTGGACTGGCATGCACTGGGGCAAGCAGCCCTATGACACCCATATCTACTACCATTGAACTATTCACATAGCTTGATAGCCATATTACAAGCTTAACTTCCTCTCTCCCTATAAGTATGTGTCCAGCAGGTACCTGTAATTCTTTTCATGTAAATGAAACATTGACAGCATATCCCCAGCCAACAATGTACACTCAACTCAAAAGCTCGATCCACACCCCAAGGTTTATATAGCCTTTATTATCTCCTAATAAGGAGAGCAGTAACACTGAAAACTATTGGCAAAGGCTTTCTTCTTCCCATCACCCCCACATTCCCATTCTCCACTCCCTAGCCCTAGCCCTCAAGACAACTAAGTTCCTACAAACCCACCAACCATGGCAAGCTTCCTTCCCTTTAATTCTGGCCTGGTGTGCAACAGTGACTGAATATGCTGAAGGCAGAACAGATCTGGGCCTGCAGAAATCTACATCAGCCAGAGGAGGATAGTACTGCCTGTAGCAGATATAGGCCAATCATTCCAGTCATGGCTTCAACTACCACATCTTGTAAGATGTGCCTCTAGTCCTGGGTGCTGAACAGTGTAATTATAGCTGGAAGGAGTAGATGTGGTAGAAAGGCATAAAGCCTCCAGCATTTCCATAGGCCTGTGGTGTAGAGCAGTATAACTTCCATACCTCTCAGTTTTATTGTGTCCATAAAGAAACCATTTAGACCTAGAACCAGCCTAGTAGTGAGGCCGGCTTGATTGCTGTCTGTTGGTGGCTTCTGCTTTCTTCATAAACTTGGCTGGGAAGATCAGGAGCTGTGGAGGGAGAAATGCAATAACAAACATGGGTTTGGTGAGGAAGTGGCTCTTCCTGTTACTTTGGCAGGTTGGTATTGGGACCATGGCCAGTGTCCTTCTGTCTGTCCTAATTTCTCTCCTGCCTTTACTGGCCCATGCCTGAGACCCACAAAAATGATTCTCAGCCACGTGGCTGTAGCCAATGCCTTGACTCTCCTTATCATGTGGTTTCTAAACAGTATGATGGGTTTTGCTCCAACTGACCTCAAATGTAAACTTCAGTTCTTCATTTGTCTGGTGGATTGAAATACAAACTTGAACTTGGCTTGTGTCCTGAGTATTCATCAGCTTGTCATTCTTGTTCCTGGTAATTGAAGTAGTGTTCTGCCCAAAGGAGGAGCCTCAAAGATCCTCAGATTCAAGTTGCATTTTCTGGTTATTCAGTTCTTAAATAATGTTTCCATTCCAATGAAAGTCACTGATCCACAGAGCAAATACAGTGGCACTACTCTAAAAACAAGTGGGTCTGCTTCCCTTCTGGTTTTATTGTTGCTATGCTCTTATTATGGTTTGCTTTTGACATCTTATTCATCAGCAACAGCATCTAGACCAGTGACTCCAGTGTTTCTCCTGCAAACACCACCAAAGACTGCAGCATATTTTCACCCCTAAACAGGACCACAGATACTTTCCTGAGATGAGAGCTGCTCACACCATCCTGATGCTAGAGGTCACACATCGACTTCTAAGAGCCTTGCCCATCTCTGGTCTTTAAACCTTCCTAGAGATTTCCCCATACACCACCACCCCTGGAAGCAGCAGATTTGCATTTATTCCACTAGCCATCTGGCCCTCTCTTCTGTCTCTCCACACACCTGATCCTGACCCCTACTCCTCTCCTCACCACTCCTTCACTCAGTTCTCTCCTTTCTCTGCCACCTAAGACTGTTTTATACACCCAAGTGAGATTCAAGCATCCTGGTTTGGGCCTTCCTTTTTTCTTATTTTTCCAGTTTTTCAAGACTGGGTTTCTCTGTGTAGCCCTGGCTGTCCTGGAACTCACTCTGTAGACCAGGCTGGCCTCGAACTCAGAAATCTGCCTGCTTCTGCCTCCCAAGTGCTGGGATTAAAGGTGTGCACCACCACTGCCCTGCCTTCTTCTTCCTCCTCCTCCTCCTCCTCCTCCTCCTCCTCCTCCTCCTTCTTCTTCTTCTTTTTTTTTTTTACTTCTTTGGGTCCATGGGCTGTACCATGGGTAACCTATACTTTATGGCGACTACCCATTTTTCAGTGAGGACATACTATTCATGTCTTTTGGGGTCTGGGTTACCTCACTCAGGATATTTTCTAGCTCAATCCATTTGCCTGGAACTTTCTAGTTTCTTAGGAGACTCAGTGGTGTCATATGATGTTTTTCTGGAAACTGCCTTATGAAAGGATGTTGTGTTGAAGCAGATACATGGGAGAGTGTTTTTCTGAGAACAGGCACTTAGTATTTATCCGACAGTTGCCTGGAAATGGGAATTGTGATGTTTTGGTACAGCAGATACTTCAGAGTACATGTGATGTTTTGAAAAGATATAAGTATAACCCAACAGACAGGGAACGATGCTGTGGCCTTGGTTCACCTAGCCATTCTTTGCTGAACTTCATTGGGCTTTGCTGACACGGATCTTTGCTGAAAATTCTGTGACACTGGTTCACCTTGCTTCTTCACTGATCATCATTTGTCATGACTTTGTAGAGAGAAACACAGCAAAGAACTTCTGGTGCTGTTCTCCAAAGACTCAGGCCAATTGGCAGAGACTCAAGATTTCTTCTGGATTTTATTGCTGCTGTTAAGTGAATGGTGCTGGAGAATGGATAAAGGTACAGTTGCTGATTGGACTGAACTGCAGATGTCCTGGCAATGAAGATAGGAATTGGCCCAAATAAATATTTCTATATAGATCTACATCTCACTTTGCCCTATTAACCTTTTTGTTCCACTACCTCTGGTAGATGGTGGGCTAGAATGGAAGTTAAAGCATTTGAAAACTCTTATTAAAGTCGGTTGAGAAAAATCTAAGCTTGCCTCCAAAATTCATAATGCTTTTTTATAGCTGAATAGTATTCTACTGTGTGAATGAGCCACATTTTCTGTATCCATTCTTAAGTTGAGGGACATATGGGTTGTTTCCAGTTATTGGCTATTGTGAATAAAGCTGCAATGAACATAGTGGAACATACGTATTTGTGGCATGGTGAGGAATACGCCAAGGAGCAGAATAGTTGGGTCCTCAGGTAGAACTATTCCCAGTATTCTAAGAAACTGCCAGATTGATTTCCAGACTGGCTATACATGTTTGCAATCTCACCAATAATAGAGGAGGGCACCCCCTCCTGTAAATTCTCACCAGCATCTGCTGTCATTTGAACTTTAAATCTTAGCTATTCTGACTGGTGTAAGGTAAAATCTCAGGATCATTTTGATTTGCATTTTCCTGATGACTAAGAATGTTCAACATTTCTTTAAGTGCTTCTCAGCCATTAGGGATTCCTCTGTTGAGAATTCTGTCTAGATCTGTATGCTTCTGTTTTGTCCTGTTGACAGTGTTCTTTGCCTTACGAAGCTTTTCAGTTTCATGGGGTTTCATTTATCAATTATTGATCTTAGAGCCTGAGCCATTGGTGTACTGTTCAGCAAATTGTCTCTGTGCTCTTCAGGTGCTGAAATCCACAGGAAAACAAACAAACACAGATGATAGCTTTAATAACAGACATCAATGTTCTTTTTATAAAAACATCAACAGTTTTCTTTATGAACCAGCCATAGTGGCTCACTGCTGTAATTCCAGCAATAAGGAGGCTGATGTGGAAAAAATACTATGCAAACAGTAGCATCAAAGATTCCATAGTGAGACCCAAGTCATCTGGTAATATGGTAAATCCCTTTATCCAGCTCTTCGCCTCTGAGAAATGACAAAAATGAATGAAGGAATGATTGAAAGAATGCAAATTATTTTAGGAAGTCAATGTTTTACTTTTAATGTATTAGAGGATCAAATGCACTCCACAGGTCCGTTTTCTTAATAAACTTTTACCTCTACTACTGTGTCTTATTATTTTAAGAATTTCTAGAAATTTTATCTTGAATGAATGAGGCCAATAACCTTGTGTAATTGTCAATTGGCAGATATAAACTTTACAGTTGAAAAAAGATATGTGTGCTTTTGATAGACCAGCATAAGGTACCTGAACAATAAATGATGCGTTGTCCTTCTTTTTATGTCTTACTTCCATATAAGTTTTGCCTAAATGCTAGCATGTTAACTTGGAAAAATACTCTTCAGTGATAGATTCATTCTCATATATCCAGGTAATTGTCCTTTGATTTTGCCTAAGTTAATTTTGCTGCAGGTTCAGATAGCAATAAAAGTGTAGAATCTTCACTTCATACATGTAGCATGCAAGTTTTTACTTTTCATCGTTTAAAATTAAAACTACGTCCCTAATTTTCTATTGGACCTACATGTCGTTCCCTGTTGGTTTGACCTCTTTTAGTGGTGTTACCTTCATATTTTGGAACATATTAGGATTTTTAATATTATAGCATTTAATTGATGGTGGATTTTCCCTTAGGTATTCACTATGAACCACAAAACAGTAAAATTCTAGTTAGAATGACTGCAGTACACTTCATGGAATTTTAAGAATGAGACGATAACTCCATGTGACCTGTAGCATGTCATGCCCTGTTGTTGGATTCTCTCAACAGCAGCAACTATAAACAGATAAAGAAAAGTACATCTTCATACTTAAATCTGAATGTAATATGCACTGTGTGGCAAAGTGTAAATTTTAGATTTCTTTGGAGATTCAGTTGTGTCATGTGATGTTTTGCTGGAATCTGTTTTATAAGTGGATGTCTTGCTGAAGCGGACATCTGAGAAGGTGTTTTGGTAAGCAGAAAAGTGAAAGGATTTTTTTCCTGAGGCAGACATGTGATAAGATGTTTTCCTGAGTCAGATACTTGAGAAGACACTTGAAATGTGTAAAGATTATAACACAACATATAGTAAATGACAGTAATATTTGTTTGCCTTGCAAAGTTTTGTTGGTCTTCTCTGATCTTCACTTGTCATGACTTCATAGAGAGAAAAACACCAAAGAATTTCTCATGGTATTCCACCTGCTTCCTGTTACTTCCATGGACTCATGCCAACTCAGCAGAGCTTTGTGGTTTCTTCAGAACTGAGCCACTGCTAATGATTCCTGTTTGGTGTTTGCCAATTGGACTGTACTACTTCTACTGATTTGTGTTTGATGTTTTGGAATGGACTGCTGATATCCTGACAACAAAGATTGGCATAGCCACACAGAATTACTTCTAAACAGGACAACATCCCCTGTTTCTATTAACCATCATTCTCACCTAACTTTGGTGAGCTGGCTAGAAAAGAAGATTGAAGGATTTAAGAACCCTTTTAAAAGTAGACTGTGAAAAATCTAAGCCTATGATATGGTGTCAATTTTTCTCTTAGGTACATAGTTATTCATTCATACATACATTCATATGTGTGTGAATATACACATATATGTATATGATATATAAACCTAATTTTGATGAACAATGAAGAAATTAGGTAATTCTCTAGTGCTTGCTTCCAGCCTGTCAAGACTAGACTTCAATACTGCTTCCAAACATACACAATTGGCTTCCTTCTATAATCTCTGATAATCTAGGAAAATTCATCATTTACAGTCAACATTTCACAGAATCTATCTAAAGCATTTTTCTGATGACCAGTCAAGGGGTAAGTGAAGTGTTTCACTTCAGGTGGCTATTCTTTATCTCAAGATAAAAAGAGCTCTATAATAGAAACTGCTTCTAGGATCCTCATTTATCAAAAGAATAGAGGGTCCATTATTTAAAAATCTTCATCTATTATTTTAAGTTTAGGATTTTATGGGGGTTTTCTTTTTTCTGTTGGATGATGTAAAAATTAATTGGAAGATACTTTTTGCTATGCATCTCCTGCTTCTCTCCATATACTACTTACACATAATGGAAACCACAAGCATGGCTATGTGACATCATTTTCTGGTCTGTACAAGGCACAAAATATTATTGAAGGAATAGTGTTTTCTGTGGGTTTTGTTGTGGGAACATACAAATCTTCACAAGTTACACAATGTGTACACAGGTAATATTATTTTGTAACCTGCTATGCAAAGAGATTGGGGTCAAATTTTTACTTCAAATAAACTTGGTAATGTTACTGAGTCTAATGATGTGAAGACAGGAAAGTGAAAAAAGTAAGAAATAAAAATATGTTTTTTGAAAAAACACTATAAGAATACAGATTTAGAAAAAAAGAATTTTTATAAAATGCAAGATGGTTGTTCTGTCACAAGTTAAGGCTCCCAGTGGAGAGATTAGAACACCAACATAGCCACAATGTCCTCAACCTACAATTTGTCCTGCCTACAAGATGTGCTTGGGTAAAGGTGACACAGGACTTGTGGGAGTACCCAACCAAATAACTAGTCCTGGTTGAGACCTGTGCCATGGAAGGAGCCTACCCCTGACACAGCCTGGTGGCATTGGAGGTAGAGGCTGGTTATCCTAGAGAACAAGGATAGAACCAAGAATAATCAGAAAAAAAACTTAATGTAATAATTCTCCTTTTTGATACTTTATTTACATTTCAAATGTTCTCCCCTTTCCAGGTCTCCCCATTGGAAACCCCCTATCCCATCACCCCCTGCTTCTATGAGGGTATTACCCCACACACCCACCCACTCCCATCTTCCTTCGCTGGCATTCCCCTATATAGGGGCATCTAACACCCTCAGGCTCAAGGGCCTCTCCTCTCATTGATGGCCAACAAAGGCCCTCCTCTGCCACATATGTGGCCATCACCATGGGTCCCTTCATGTGTATTCTTTGGTTGGTGGTCCAGTCTCCAGGAGCTCCAGGGGGTCTGGACAGTTGACACTGTTGCTCTCTCCATGGGGCTGCAAACTCCCTCAGCACCTTCAGTCCCTTCTCCATCTCCTCCATCTGGGACCCCATGCTCAGTCCAACCTTTGCTGTGAATTGAATCTTGGATATTCTGAACTTTTGGGTTAATATCCACTTATCAGTGAGTACATACTGTGTTTGTTCTTTTGTGACTGAGTTACCTCACTCAGGATGATATTTTCAAGTTCCATCCATTTGCCTGCGAATTTCATGAAGTCATTGTTTTTAATAGCTGAGTAGTATTCCATTGTGTAAATGTACCACATTTTCTGTATCCATTCCTCTGTTGAGGGACATCTGGATTGTTTTCAGCTTCTGGCTATTATAAATATGGCTGCTATGTTCATAGCGAAGCATGTGTCCTTATTACATGGTGGAGCATGTGTCCTTATTACATGGTGGGTATATGCCCAGGAGTGGTATAGCTGGGTCCTCAGGTAGTATTAATTCCATTTTTGAGGATCTGCCAAACTGGTTTCCAGAGAGGTTGTACCAGCTTGCAATCCCACCAGCAATGGAGGAGTGTTCCTCTTTCTCTACATCCTCGCCAGCATCTGCTGTCATCTGAGTTTTTGATCTTAGCCATTCTGACTGGTCTGAGGTGGAATCTCAGGTTATTTTCATTAGCATTTCCCTGATGACTAAGGTTGTTGTACATCTCTTTAGGTGCTTCTTAGCCCTTCAAGTTTCCTCAGTTAATGAGAATTCTCTGTTTAGCACTGTTCCCCATTTTTTGATAGGGTTATTTGGTTCTCTGGAGTCTAACTTCTTGAGATATATATATTAGCCCTCTATAAGATATAGGATTGGTAAAGATCTTTTCCCAATCTGTTGGTTGCCATTTTGTCCTATAGATGGTGTCCTTTGCCTTACAGATGCTTTGCAATTTTATGAGGTCCCATTTGTCGATTCTTAATGATATTTTGCTATACTCAGTCTGGAGCCTAGTGTAGTCAGAGATGCTACGTCCAGTCACTGACAGAATCAGATGCAAAGATCCACAGGCAAACATTAGGCAGAGATCAGAGAATCCTACAGAAAAGGAGGAATAAGGGTTGTAGGAGAAAGAGGGGCAATAACACACAAGAAAACAACATACGGACTCAACAATCCAAGAAAACAACATATAGAATCAACAAGAAAACAACATATAGAATCAACAATCCAAGAAAACGACATATAGAATCAACAAGAAAACAACATATAGAATCAACAATCCAAGAAAACGACATATAGAATCAACAAGAAAACAACATATGGAATCAACAATCCAAGAAAACAACATATAGAATCAACAAGAAAACAACATATGGAATCAACAATCTAAGAAAACAACATATAGAATCAACAAGAAAACAACATATGGAATCAACAATCCAAGAAAACAACATATAGAATCAACAAGAAAACAACATATAGAATCAACAATCCAACATATGGAATCAACAATCCAAGAAAACAACATATAGAATCAACAAGAAAACAACATATGGACTCAACAATCCAAGAAAACAACATATAGAATCAACAAGAAAACAACATATAGAATCAACAATCCAACATATGGAATCAACAATCCAAGAAAACAACATATAGAATCAACAAGAAAACAACATATGGAATCAACAATCTAAGAAAACAACATATAAAATCAACAAGAAAACAACATATGGAATCAACAATCCAAGAAAACAACATATGGAATCAACAAGAAAACAACATATAGAATCAACAATCCAACATATGGAATCAACAATCCAAGAAAACAACATATAGAATCAACAAGAAAACAACATATGGAATCAACAATCTAAGAAAACAACATATAAAATCAACAAGAAAACAACATATAGAATCAACAAGAAAACAACATATGGAATCAACAATCCAAGAAAACAACATATAGAATCAACAAGAAAACAACATATAGAATCAACAATCCAAGCCTCATAGAATCTCACAGAGACTGAACTGACAATCAAGTATCCTGCAAAAGACTGACCTAGGCTCTCTTAAGATGTGTTATGATTATGCAGCCTAGTCTTCTTGTGGAACCCCTAACATTTATAATGGGGCTGTCTCTAACTCATGCCTGGTTTGGATATAATTTTCCTCCTACCGGGTTACATCATACACCCTTAATATAAAGGGAGGTGCCTAATCTTATTGAAAATTGATGTGCCATGTTAAATTAGGGGGTCTGCCTATTTTAGATGAAAAATGAGGAGTGAATCTGGGGAAGAGTGGATGTGTGGAGTGGCACCTGAAGGAAAATAGGGAGAGGAAGTTGTGGTCAGAATGCAATAAGTGAGAGAAGGATTTTTTAAAAGTTGAAGACTGGATGTGGCTATATAATTTTAAAGAAATTGTGCAAACCTTACCAAATTGTGAAAATCTGAGTGAATTATAAAAGAAAAATAAATGGTGAAATGAGATTATGACATCTGTGATCTGTAAATTTGTAAGATCACCAGTCAATACCCTAAAACCAATGGTATTCTATCAATGTATTGATCTGCTCTTGGCAGTATCAAGAAGTGGCATGAAGGAACACAATATTTGTCTGACCAGGGTTTATTTAAACCTGTTTGGCTCACCCCAGTTCAAATTACCAGAGTTGGCTGTAGAAATGGCTCAGCAGTGAGAACCTCTGCTTCCAGGTTGGAGAGATGGCTCAATGGATAAAAGCACTGTCTGCTCTTCTGGAGGACCTAGGTTCAAGTTCCAGCACCAACATGACAGCTAACTGTAACTCCAGTTCCAGGGGATCTGACACCCCATACAACACACATGCAGACAAAACACCAATGCATAGAAAATAAAAATAAATACATCATTTCAAACAAGGAATTGAAAGAAAATCCAAATTTCTTCTTTCAAAAAGGCATTGAGGCTCAAAACCATTGGTGGCTTCAGTTCCAGGGGATCTAATGCCATCCTCTGACCTCTGAGAATAGCACACATACTTACATTCTTGGAAATATTCATACAAGAACTCATAGATTTGTTGTTAGTAAGAGAAGGCCTGCATATGGTCAAACAGTATAAGATGACAGAATGAACAGGGAGGGAAGGATGGCCTTACATTAGCTGAGGACATACAGAAGGAGAGTCACTTTTCTTTCTGTTATGAGTGACACTCTGCCCACGATCTAGTGCCTGACCCAGCACCTAAAAGCTATGGTGTGCA
Organism: Rhynchomys soricoides; assembly: GCA_019843965.1. Lineage (NCBI taxonomy): Eukaryota > Metazoa > Chordata > Mammalia > Rodentia > Muridae > Rhynchomys > Rhynchomys soricoides. The sequence goes on from JADRCH010006666.1 coordinate 65,358, forward strand.
CTTATGGAGTGAAAGGGTAATTTTTCAAAAGGGGATGTAAAGTTAGAAACAGACTGATGGAACAGACACAGGACCTGCACATGTCTATATTAGGTCCTCTATGTCAATATTATGACTTCCAGTTTAGTGTTTGGGGGCTTTGTAAATGTGTAACAAGTGGGTCTCTCACTGTAATGTCTTGTCTTGTACCCTTTTCTTTTGTTTGTCAGTCTTGTCAAACTTTGATGTATTACTTTTTATTTTATCTTATTACCCTTTATTTGATTATTTTTATTGATTTTATTAATATTTATTATTTTATTATTATCCATTAGAAACCTGCTTATTTTCTAATCAGAGAAAGTGGATGGATCTGGAAGGGAGGTAAAATGTTAAGAACTGAGAGGAAAAGAGGAAGAAGAAACTGTAATCAGGATATACTGTGAGAGAAAAAAATTATATTTTTAATAAAAAATAAAATAAAAAGATCACATGAAGCACAATGTGAGATGTATTGGAGAGAGTAGAGAATAGGCAGAAAGTGAATGGTGTATGTACTATTTAGATTTATTGTTTATATATGTAAGCTTTTCTAGGAATAGAAAACAAAACCTGTATATTACTTCTCAAATTTATGAGGAAGAACCTAGCCATAGCAGTGCCTGGAATCATAACCCTTACTTAGAAGGAGCTAGCTTCAAACATGAGATGACCTTTCAGCATACATTTCACATGCTAGGATCACAAGCATGTGGCATTGCCCGATTTTATATACTTCTTGCTATTTATGGTGAATTTCATTCAGTGTTTGGGTCATACTCAGCTCGCTCATCAAAATCTTTGCACATCTGCTCTCTCATCCATACCCACCCAACTTAGAATTGCCTTCTGTTTCCATCAAATCCATTCCTTTTTAGAGTATTGCCTTCTCCACAATATGGCTAACCTGCCTGATCAAATAATTTAAAAACTAAATCTGTGTATCATTAATTATCTCTTAAAATAGTGTGCCAGTGAGTAGTGAAATTTGTGCTCTCCTTCATCACTCCATGCTGGAATTTTGTTAATATCTTAGTTCATTTCACTTGCTGTAAAAATCACCATGAATAAAACAACCAAGGATAAAAGGGTTTACTTGGTTTACAGGTTTCAATAATCATCAAGGGAGATCACTGCATGAAGTCAGGACAGGAACTTGAGCTCAGCAACTGAAGTAGGAAGAGAATCTCAGTGTACTGGCTTGTTCCCCATGATTTGCTCAGCCTATTTTCTTATGTAACATAGACCCCCTTTCTAGGGTGAACACTTCTCCATTGACATAGGAATTACCATAGCAACTATTATCAAGAAAATGCCCTACAGACTTGACAGGTAAGTTGATGAAAGCATTTTCTAAATTGAGGTTCATCTTTACAGAAAACTCTGTCTACTATCCTTTAGACAAAGAACTATCAATAATGGTTGGGCTTTACTATGCACAGGTCTTATGAATTCTGTTGTAATTCCTGTAGGTTAACATCTCTGTTTCTCCATTGTTGGGTCTAGAAAACACTGTTTCATTGATGTTATCAACTACCTCTGGTTCTAAAATTGTGCTCACCCCATATTCTATAAATACCTTTAAGCCTTGGTGGGAGAGGTGTGATATGTACATTCTAGTTCTTAGTGAGCATACCAAACCAATATTACTGCACAACGAACAGACAAGAGTTCCTGTGTTAATTAACATCCGAGAAGCTTCTCTGATGAGGGCTGAGAATTGCACTGATCTACAGGTGTAGCAATAAGTCATCAAGAAATATTTCAATTCTCCGTCCATTAAGGAGAACATTAGTATTGGGTTTCCTATTAGAACCTATCTAACCACAGACAATATAAACAGTGCCATTTATGAGGTCTAGCTCACGATCGAGGCTTCTGTCTAATAAGAAAGTAGTTGGTTTCTCCCATAACATGTATGTCACTCTTTAATCAGTAGGTATATCTCCTCAAGCCAGTAATTGCTGTACGTGGCAGGGTTCACAGAAGCATTGTATTTCTGACTACTTTTCTCCTGCAGTAATGTATGAGACACCTTTTTAGAAAGTGAAAACTGGGTTTTCTACATGACTTTTCAGCCTCATTTCTTATACCACCTGAGGACATGTAGATGGCTTACAAATAACCAAAGCCAGTTTGATTTCTGCATGTTCTGTGTATTCAGAATATGGTGTAATCATCCACCAAATATTGGAGAATTACCAGCGCTATTGGTCTGTGATGCTTGGGGGTGGGGTGGATTGTGCTTTGGGAGTTGATTGCCAAACAGCTAGAAAAAAATCCTGTGAAATATACACGTGAACATATTACAGGATGCTCCAATAGCAGTATGTTTCTGTACAGTTGTTCAAGATTCCTTTCCCTATTTACCAGTCTACATTCCCTCCTACATACACTGAAATTTAACATCTCATGTCACATTATCACCCTTTAACCCTTTATAACACTGTTTTCTGTCTCTATATTTCAACATGCCAGACTCTTAAAACTTCCTGACATTTAAGGTTATTCATATAGATATACATATAGATATAGAATATAGAGTTATCGTTAGTTACAGTTATCAAGTATGAGCCTAATAACCCATATGTAACTGTTAATTGGCCAACATAAATTTCACAGTTGAAATCATTGACATTCGCTTGTCCTAGACAAATATAAGGTATCTGAGAAATAAATGACAAGTTATTCTTTCTTTTTTGTCTTTTCCACATATATCCCTTCTAAATACTGGTATTTTCATTAGTAAAGCTATTGTGCAAGAATAGCTTATTTCTCATACATCCAAGTATATGTTTTTTGACTGTGCCTAAGACAATCTTGCTGCACGTTTAAATATCAATGAAGGTTTAGAACATATAATTTTCACATTTATAACCTGAGTTTTTACTTTTCATCCTTAAAAATAAAAACTAAGGTCCTAGTTTTCAATTATACCTAAAGCAGAAATGAGTGTGGTTGAATCTATTTTTTCTTAACGATTGCTCAATCCATAATTTTGCTTATTGTATGTCTAACATTCCTTCTTTACAAAGCAGATTCACAGATACTAACAAATGATATTTGGCTTCTGATAAGTATTTATGAGAATATTAGAAAACAAGTCAGGATCTACCTGAAAACAAATGGATATTGAAGTAACCTCAGGATTCAGATGGGAAAGACCAGTGTCCATTAATAAATTTGCCATATATAAGTGTCCTCGGACAAACATGAGAAAAGTTGGAATGAAGCAACTTCCTGGGAAATTACAGAATCTGAATGACAAGTTGCTGGTTTTCTGGAAGGACTTGGTGTCAGCATAATTTTGCAAGAGTGAAATAGTATGGCGGAAAATACTCCATAGAAATGCACATAATAAATCTCTTGTTCTACCCTTGAGTGCCCCAATTCACATCTGGCTACAAGATCAATACACAACTTAGATTCTCCGAAAGGAAACATGAAAACCTTTTCCTAAATCTACCCAGGAACTCATTAAAATCTACCGAACTCCTAGATATCATCATTAAGCATCAGAGAGTAAAAATTGAGATTTGCTCTGGGGATAAATGATTTTTCCTTCATCAGAGGAATCCCAAAGACACCATGCAGACAAATGCACTGACACCACAGAAAACACAGTAATAGACTCTCTAAAGAATGTCATGTCCAGGTACCAGACTACTTTATGAGAATGTAAACCAGAACTCTGTTGGGTTACCTTCACAGCACTGCGTGGAAAATAAGAAACCATTGAGAATTTCCTTGCATTCTTTCTCAGGCAAAGAGGGACACAGAGAACTCCTTCAATGTAACAGGCACTAGGAGATATGCTTCTACAAAAGGTGTGGTCTGGAGTTGGATTTTGGCCTCTGAGCAGGCTCATCCTGACTGTGGCTCAGAAGGAGGGATTTTTCCAACCATAGACTTCTGCTTAAAATTCTCTTTTCCCTTTTGCAGTGAAAATTGTCTTCTAAAGATAACAAGAATCATTATTTCTTTTTGAAGACTGCAGTCTAACTCAATCAGGTTAATATTTTACTTTCATCTCAAAGATATATCTGTTTTTTGGATTAGCACTCAGCAGAAAACATCATTCATTATAACATCTGTATGTGGGATGTTGAATTTTATCCTCTGGATGGAGGCCCTCGTGTTTCCTTAGAAAACATATAAACAAGTAAAATGCAGACTAAGCATCAGCTTGCAAAGGGAGTGGTGGTGATTGTGTTCATAATTTTGGAGGGAAGCTGGAGAGGATGCAGGTAAGACTCTGGCACCTGACTCTTTAGAACAATAATTAAGATCATGAAAACTATGAATAAATGAAACTTGTTAGCAAATGTTTTCTTTTTTTACATGGAGGATACATATGTAAACCTAAGTTCATCTGTGTGATCAGAACACAGAGGGTCTTAACAGAAATATTTGGTATTTTGTTGTGTGGATGAGTAGGATAAAAATTCCTCAAAAGCCAACAACTTAGTTTTCTACAACTGAATTCATTTATACAGCCTTATTGATTATCATATGTAATCATACATGCTATTAACATACACATTATTTTTAACATGCTACTATAACATGAGGAAATTTTATTACTCTTTTTATGGTGCATTTGTATTTCTTTTTCTTATTTATTGACTATTTTGATGATTAAGATACATCCTGATTGCAACCTCTTCTTGCTCCTAATTATATTGAAATATGGTGACAAATTTTAGGATAGAATCTGTACTTTTTCTTGTTTAAGTAATATTATTGATTAAGTTACATGCCATTTGCAGTCTCCATTCCTTTCAAATTTTATTGAATTCTGATGATGGAATTACTTACTATATTAGTCACTTTCCCATATTTATTCATATGCAAAGCCCATGGTGTGTTAAAATGTGTGTTATTGTGTAGGTTATTGACCAATGTGACCAGATAGATGTAGTTGCAATAAAAAAATTATCTCGAGGCAGGAGTTAGTCAATAAGTATAAAATTTTATTCTGAGTTACTGTCCATGCATTGTTCTCCAGACAAAGCTCCTGTAGCATGATAGAATAATGTCTCACTGATTAAGAGAAGAAATTGTTCCAAATCAATTCGTAAGCATGGAAAATAGAACAGAATCCTGAGGAGAGCAGTGCTCCACATACTCAACACTCCAAGGTCAATTATAACATTCTCCATGTCTGCTAACGATAAATCCCTGAAAACCACAGAGGAAGTTGCTCTTCAGATCCTCTTGCTTTGCCAGTTTGGGGTTGGGACTGTGGCCAATGTCCTTCTGTTTGTCCATAATTTCTCTCCAGTCTTGACTGGTTCTCCACAGAGGCCCAGACAGGTGATTTTAAGCCACACGGCTGTGGCCAATGCCGTGATTCTCTTCATCACTACATTTCCAAGCAACGTGATGGCCTTTGCTCCAAGAAATCCTCAAACTGACCTCAAAT